>JAJOOG010001495.1:0-31850 GCA_029582565.1 Solanum infundibuliforme | reverse complement strand
AAAGAAAATATAAATATACCACAAATAACTGATGCATACCAGTATCCGATCCGAATGAAGTCATGTATGGAGATGTATTGAATGGACCTGGGCGTCTAGTCCTAACAGCTGGTAGTGGTGTTTCTTCAGCTACAACTTATTTTTTGTAATACAAAATTTTGCACTGTGTTCATACTTGGAAAAAGATGGTCTGACAATTCAGCATGTGTCTCAGTTACAACTTTGTCCAGATTTGAATCAGGCATATATATCATTTGTATAGGCGTTGTAGCTAATGGGGCCTCTCTTGCATCTTCAATAAGCTCATCAGATCGAGCAGTGTATTTGTCATCAAAATGTACGTGGATATTTGAACGTATTTCATGTTCCTTTCGAGCATTGTGCTGAACTTCCACAGTAGCATCCAACATTACTTGATCAAATAGGGCATTATCACGTTGATCTTCCACATTAGCATCCAACATGTCTTGATCCAAGAGGGCGGTATCCTGGTTTGGATCTTTCAGTTTATCTCCCTGCTTAACGGTAAAGGACCACTTAGATATCTAAAAAATTATTTATATACAAAACTTACTAAATGTATATAAATATGAAAAAAATATGGAATGTATACGCAGCTGCTGATTAGGATTACTGTGAGCATTTAGTGTTTTTTATGATCAATACACATTGGAATTTATAAAAATTACCTCGTGATCTTTCAATTCACTTGAATGACCTATTGGCTGAATTCGAGCACCTATTTGTGGAGAGTGAGTATGTGACTGATGAAAACGCGCGGTATGCGTTTCTTGCATGACATCAACAACAGTAGCCTGAAAATGTATACATTATACTGGAATATATTCTAAACTATTCTATATACAAATAAGTGAGATGTTTGTATACATATATCGAAATGTGATCTAAATTAGTATATATAGAAATAACTAAAAAATCTATAGCTTATATCTATAAATAATTGAACTTGGATTTACGTATATAGAAGTAATTTCATTTCAATATGTGTATAAATGAATTAATATACAATAACTTATCAAAATAGAGATGTATAAGTATATACAAATATTACCTCTTGATCTTTCAATTTGCTTGATTGACTTGGTGGCTGAACACCAACATCTGATGGTGGAGAGTATGTGGATGGGTGATGAAAATCTCCGGTGGGCGATTCTTGAGGATCATCAACGACATTTACCTGAAAAATAATTATACAACTTTATTAATTAGAATTTATTATATATTATGTTATATAGAAATAATTAAAATTGAAAATTTATATATCTGATTTATTGGAATTGATGGCTTTCAACACAATTTTGAAGTTGTCTTCAACAATTTTCCTCAAATCAGCAAAATCATGCTTTACCTATATGAATAAAATACGTTTTAATTAATAATTGAATATAATATTTGTAACTAACTTACATTTGTAAAATGAATTATTACCGATTTTTTGAATGCTTCAAATTCATCACGCGAAATGGTGATGCTTGATGACTTCTTGCTTTGGGCCATTTCCGTTGTGTCTTGTACACTTTTCTACTCCACATGTTTGTTGGTGTGTGACGTACCAGTATCACTATGTTTCTCAACAGTGTTGATCTTGGATGATTGTGGTCGTGTGGCTTGACGCGACATTGATCTTCTTGGCGATAGTTTAATTGCCTTTGATGAAGACTTCTTTGGACTAACAGGGACAAATTGTTTTTCTTTTTTCTTAACAGGAGAGGAACATTCGACGACTTTCTCTTTTCCTTTTATGTTGGTTATGATATGAGGATGTTGAAAATCATCGTTCGACTCTGTAGCTTTATTGTGATCAGAACACTCAATCTGCGGGTCTGGTGAAACTGATTGGACTGTTGGAGGAGGAAGTTGAAGTATTTTAATTTCCATCGCTGTTGGCTCAATATTTTTGAACTTAATCTGCATAAACATGAAAAATTGTAAGTTAATACAACCAAACTGTGATATACAAATTTGTTAGATTATTGTACCAAATCTTTTAAAGTAATTGTTGTATACATATACAACTATTTACATATGTATAAATAAAAAAAATATAACCCAGTTGCATTAACAGAACAAACATTGTACAAATTTGAATAAAGCACTTGAATATAAAAATATACTAATACGTCAAACAAATTTGTATACAAAATCTTAATATATATGTAAATATATATATAAACTTCAAGCAGTTTATGCATATATCATAAAATACACAAATACCAATATACAATTGTGACTTTAAATAATTTTGTATGTACGTAAACAAATATACAATTTACTGGATACAGTAGTTATTGAAGAAAGAAATACACAAATATATATGTATATACAAATATGATATAACCAGATCAAATACATATACTTGTGTAATTTTGGTGATGTGTCTACCTTGACAACAATATTTTTGTCAATCAGATGTTTTAACATAGCAGTTTTTAATTATCATAAAATAAAAACATGTAACACTAAAAACTGATTGTAAATAGTTACAAAACATACCGGATTGTCGACGTCTTTGAAGATTGTTCTCATGAAATAATCAAGACGAAGATGATCTCTTTTGGTCACCCAATTGATAATCCTAGGGATGTGGCTAGAAACCTTGACAACAATCTTGTCATCAACATATAAACAACATTCATAAAACCAAACTTGCATTGGAAGGGGAAGCCCTGAATCCTATAGTACTATCCATCTGGTTTTATCTTGTTGTTGATCGATTTGACAAGTTCATCAAAAACATTCTTACCCCAAGGATAATCCATGAATCTACCCGTTTCAACCAAATCAAAGTCTATCCTATCTATTGATGTTTGTATTAGCTTCGGCAGACATAATGAATGCATGTATGTAATGTAGAATCTCAAACTTATATGCATCCTCCTCATTGTTGCCCCATACCTTTGCTCTAAAATCTGCAATCAGTCGACCTTTAGTGACATGAGCTTTGCCTGGAAAATACTCAACCATAATTCTATTGGGTTGATCAATATCAAAGTAAAATTCAGCAACATTATCAGAACAAGTCAGACCAAAAATAATTGCAAAATCCCTGATTGTGAAGCGAAGCATTGTGCCATTTACGTAAATAAAGATTGCATTGGTAGAACTACCTTCCAACTCCCTCAACATGAAGCATCTAAACAATTGTGCTTGCACATGACATCGTCTCATTGTTGTCAACTGAGCAAAACACGATGATAGACATATACAATTATATTGATTTGGGGGTAGTCTCTTCTGTAGCTTGTGCAATATCCTGATTTGTGTATAACATTGCATGTGGATTGGCCTTCTTTGTCGGTATTTGCACATAAATCTAACTACCTATAAAAAATTTTAAGATCTAAAATTGTGTTTTAAGCCACTACTTGATGATCCTGATGTTCTTCAGATTTGTCAATTTCAGATGAAGCAGATTCACTCTCCTCTGAATCACTGGTTATGGCTTTCCTCTTACTTCCTCCTTCAACAATTTTAATCCTGCTAGCTTTCGCATTGTTAATAACTTTCTGAATTGCCACTGGGTCATTTTTTTTTCTTGGATCTCAATTCTTCAATAGATTGTTCATCTTGAACTTGTTTAGATTTTGCCATAGACCCTACATTAACCCCAAAATCTTGAGTTAAACCCATTGAAAATGAGGGTGGATTGTCAACAATATTGACATGCAATGGCATACCTCTCGTAATTCTGATAGATGGAGATGAATCATCCATTCTGATTTTGAAAAACTTATAATCTGATAAGAAAGAAAGATTTTTTAAAAAAGATATGAAAAAACTAACAAGCATAATACATATACTGAAGAAGGAAAAAAGAAAAGAAAAGGATTCATGGGTTGATTTTGGCGGTTACCTGCGAAAATTGAAAGCAAGATGGGAGGGAGAATGTGAAATTTTCCCAATTCAAAATTCAAAATAGGAGTGGAGGAGTGATTTTAGGAGAAAGATATGGAATGGGGATAGGAGAGATAAAATTAATTTTGTATAAAATTATATACAAAAGCATGAAAAGGTCTTTTACGGTTGGGTATACAAAGAGGTAGTGGGTCCCATTAATTATGGCAAAAAAACTAAAACTATAATTACTGACAGTAAATAAATTAAACTATACTCTTATTAACTAATTAGTTAGGGATGCTTGCCAACTCACGTAATTTATGAGCCACATTGAAGTGTAGACCACCCAAATTTAACAAAAAACCCTTTTTATTATTTAAAAAAAAAAAGAGTTCCATTGAAGGGTGGAACCCTTTTTATTATTTAAAGAAAAAGTAACAAAAAAATGAGTTCCATTAAAGGATGGACCACCCAATCTTTAAAAATGTTAAACAAAAAGCTCTTTTTTTTTTAATGGAATGTAAGACAAATAAAAGCAGATGTATACACTGAATATAACATCATGTACAAAAAATTAATATAACGGTTCAAACCAACTCGGGGAGATGCCTTATAAATCTGGTGTCTAAGTACAACCTTGGTGAAATTCTTTTAGGACTTTCTTTAAAAGTTTTGCCCCTGTTTCAGCTTTAACAACCTTCGATATTCAATCTTGTAGCAATTGTCTCCTTTGTGAAATTTTTGGAGGCCTCCTCAAAAAGTTTGTCCCTGCTTTTGTTTTGAAATAATATGAAGCCTATGGGGAACATGACTGAGCCGATGTAGCATCTATGTATCCCGTTGAAGCAGGAAACAGGTCAAACATAGTTCCAACAAATTGTGACTTGAATGGAAATAGAGTTCACACTATAAAAGCTTTACTGATAGATGACTAAGAGTCAGTTTTATTTTAAAGAGGAACGGTGATCTAAGAGGACTACTTGAGGTGGGGAAGATAGCAATTGTTTACCATCAATGACCAACTACATTTGTCAGGGTATCTCGATAAATAATTTGGATAATGAACGACTGCGTTCCGCATAATCGTCCTTTAAGTAAAATAAAAATTGACCAATGGCAAAAATTATGTCATGAAGCGATACCAACATACATATAATTTAAACAAATAATGAATGAATAACAAATACAATATACAAATAATCAACAAAATAATACAAGATATAATGAATAATACAATAAAAGAATAGTATCCTCAATTTAAAAAAAATGAACTCATAATGGTTTAGAACCTCTAAATCTCCAGCAGAGTCGCCATTCTGTTGACATCCTTTAAAAGACGCAACGTTGCAATTACTCAAAAAATAATCAATTTTTAAAGATTAAAAAAAAATTAAAAAAAGAGTAAAAGGGAAAAGGGAGTCTCCACCTAATTTTAGGAAAATAATTAATAATTTAACTCAACAGAATGTCTATGAATAGATTTTAGGCAAGTGGTTCAAGTTATTCTAAAGGAAAGGTATTAGGTATCCTTCGAAATTAACAATTGTGGGTCCTGACTGAATTCATATTTTCAAATTGAGGAGGAAAATAATACATATAATATACACAATAATGAATAAAAAAATATAATTCGAACTCCATCTGAATAGCTTTAATGGGAAGCAACTCTGGGTACCTATGAAGACACTTAGTAAAAGTTTTAGTAATAAATAAATATGAATAAACCAAATAATAACTTAAAAATAAAAATCCATCTTATTAACATGGGACACCTTGGAAATCAACGATAATTTATTCATCGGCCAATTTTAACTTACAAAAAATATAAACTTAAACTAAATTTTCGTCTTTTAAAATGGAAAAGCCTCGAAAATCGAGGGAGAGATTTTTCTATTGGCCAATTTTAAAATATAATATATAGTCCATATCAATTAAAGATACCAAAAATGACATAAATTAACTAACAATAATTTCGAAGAAACAACAATCAAACACAAATCAATAAAAATTAACTTTACATAATGTCTTAAAACCCAACATTGATATTGAAAAGTGAAAATAGTACAAATCAGTCTAGAATTGAAATAACATTATCATGAGATATTAAAAATAGCTCAAGAAAAAGTCAACAATCATAACATAGCAAAAGTGCAGTTAATATATAAAACAAAAAATATAAAATGGAAACAGAGGAGCTAGAGATGGTCAATGTCACTATCAAGAAGAAGAAGATGTGCACAAAACACTACATTTATAGATGAACAACTCACAAAAGTTAAACTAGTCCCAAAATAATATTCTAATTAAGAGAAAACTAACAAATTAATACTCTAATTAAGAGAATAGTAACAACAAAAACACAAAACATGAACTAAAATATAAAATAAAGACGCACAAAAATAGACAAACAAAAACATAATAAAATGGATCAAGAAAAGAGGTTACTTGTTTATTAGAGTTCGGAGGCGGTGGTGAGGTTGGTATTTTGAAGCTCGCTTTTTCATCGGAAATGGCATAGCAGCGGCTTCAGGGTGATGGACCTGGTTTAGATGTTGTTGTCGCACCCTATTTCGAACTAGCCGAAATAGTTCACAACATAATATGGTTGCCACTCTGATTTTGAAAATTATTTTGTTTTAGGGTCACCACCTAATTTTAAGAAAATATTAGGAAAACCATTTTTTTTTTAAAAACATGTAAATGTAAACTCTGTTTAATTTGTTAAACCAGTGAGATTCTGAGTAAGGGTTTTAGTTACTCGGGGGGAGGTATTAAACATCCCTCAAAGTCTATCCGAAGATAGTCCTTAAACTCAATTTAGGAAAATAATTAGGAAAATTTATTCATTTATTTTCTTTAAAATCAATGTTAAGTAAATTTCGTTAGTTTAAGAAAAAGAGTAAAATATAAGGTATGACATATATACATCTAAAAAATAAATTGAATACTAGTACATTTATCACATAGTAAAATAAATAAATAAATGTGCTTAAAATGTATGACAACTTTATATGTTGAAAAATATAGATGTATCTTAAATAAACTTATCCTAAAATATGCCTATTGAGTTTAAAGTATATAAAAAAATGTTGTTCTATTTATGTATAGAATTAAGACATAAAGGGAAATAAAATAAGATAATTGTCGGGTTTAAATATATAGTAGTATGTGTAATATATATTTTTGAAAGAAAATACATAAAAGGAGTTTTCTAAAAATAAACAAAACAAAATGAATATTAATGATACTAAATATTAAAATATTATATAAAGTTTGTGATCTTAAATATATTTATTATGAAGTCTAGTATGTACACACAGTTGTTTAAAACCTATGAATATTTATTAGTTTAATTGTATGTAGGGACAAATTGATGATTGATTAAATGTAGTAAAATAAAATGTATATTAAAGTGTAGAGATTTATGAATTACATAAAATATAAATAAATAACGTTTGTAAAAGGGATAATAGATATGAGAAAGGTAATATAAAGTATAACAAAATAATAGGTCATGTATAGAGAAAACTAAATATTAAATATAGAATTTACCTTTATGTGCATGACATATATATGTATGTACCTTGTATTTTGAATCCGTTGGCATATCTAAAATCTTGAAATAGCATGTTAAGAAATTAAAATATTATTGTAATATTTGATTTAAAAAGTGATAATAGCAAATATATATTTTCTCATAAATGGGTGATGTAAAGAATATAGAATAGGCCTAGCTATTTAGACTTATTCTATAGTTATATTTATTTTGTTAAAATATATAGGCCTAACTAATGGGACTTAACTTACATTTTATTTTTTGTTAATGAAATATAAGGGTCTACTTCCCTATTTATTTCCTCAAAAATATATTTTCTAAAAGTAATTATTTTAACCTTATTACTAGTTTCAAATTCATTTGGGAATTTTAAATGATAAGTTTTATATTTCTTCAGGTAAGGCCTACGTGTGTGTTGATAAGTAAAGCTATTAAATATTTTGTTCCTTTTTGGGAAGAATAAACTTAAGCTGTATGTAGCTTTCAAGACTAAAAAAAAGTGATAATTCTAGCAAAACATGTAACATTCATTTTGGCCTTTTAAAATAACGTTTCTTCTTCCTTTTGAAAGTAGTATTTTCAAGTACTTTTAGACTCAAACTACTACACTTTTAAACTCTCAAAGTGTAGTGGTTCGTTCCAAAAATCTATATTTTTAGATCCTAAAAAAAGGTGTTCTAAACTAAAGAAGAAAAGTACATTTTTTTTTCCACAAAAATACTGGAAAAAACTACAGTTTTTATCCCTCAAAATCTGCATTTTTAAGGCTAACAAATGTACTTCAATGCTCACGAAAAGGGATGTGTTTGTGCCCAAGAATCCCCGCACTTTTATACTAAAAATCTACACCCTTAGGGTGTGTTTGGTATGAAGGAAAATGTTTTCCTGGAAAACAAGTTGATTTTTGACTTATTTTCTCATGTTTGGTTTGACTTATTTATACTAAAAATCTTCAGGTATTTCTTTTTTTACCTCTTAGAAACTTGATTCTAGCAGCCTAAAGTCATGCTTACCGACAAAAAAAAAAAACTTAACTAGAAAAGTTATCACTATCCTAGACATCTCTAACTAAGTAATCATAAGCAAATTCAATACTCAACGGGGATAGAAAGATAGGTGATTATGTTCACTAACATGTTCATACCATAGCGACCTGCCTCGTATACCCAAACACAAACAAAACAAATGTAAACACAAGTATCTAAACCATAAAATGTTAGACAAAAGGGTAAACAACATATATAAATATCCGTCTAAAAGATGAAATTTTTTAAGAGAGGAAGAAAGACGTTGGACACTCTAGACCTGAAAATGGGCTGCTAGACACGAGCTTATACGACTATTAATCGCTTCTTTGGTTCGGGCAGAGATGGAGTCATATACTAACTCCAAACACGCTCCCGAGTGTACATGTGACAAACAAAGAAGAAGTAGAATTAACGACTGAATTTTAGGTTCATCAAAGATATGTAAGATAAGTATCATGTAGTCGTAGGCATACTGAAAAATATACTCAGAAACAACAACAACAACAACAACAACAACAACAACAACAACAACAACAATAACAACAACAACAACATAATACTATTCGGGAGTACTTTAGCATCTTCAATAGTCAACAACTCGTTGGGCCTCAACACATTCTTGTCTTACCTCCCATGATTAAGGCAAGAATGAGTGAGGTTGCCTTTCTGACTGGACAGCCCTTGGGTTACTACAGATCTTGGTCATTGTTTGCATTGTCACACCATTATATTGTATTCTAACAATTCCTTGATGACATTTAAGCAATTAGTATACCAAAACTTTAATCAATCTAGAGAGAAACATCACAAGAAGAGTTGTGAACATGAGGTGAACACTTATACTATTTTTAGCATACAGTTAAAGGAGGAGCCCCTATAAAGCTAATCCATTCAATTATTGTGCCCAGTAAGGTACTTCCTCAACTAAAAAAATCATTAAATAATGGCTGAAGGGAAATCACCTTTAACTGATTAAAAAAAAATCCACAAAACAGTCCCCAAACAAACACAAAAAAATTGATATCATTCCTTCTATTCACAACTTTATAACAGAACAGTGTTCAAAACATGTATTCTTGCACATAAATGAGCTTGACACCCAAAGTACGTAAGGTTAGATACTAGTTTATACTAATTCTCCTTTAGAAAATAACGGATATGTGAGCATGCAATATCATGTGCTATAATTTGATACTGAAGAACTCTATCAAACAGTAACTTAGAGAATGAATTAAAACATGCCTATTTTTTAGAGCTATTGAACCAAAATTTCAGCTAAGACTTATCTTAAGGAGTTCTAGGGTAACCTTTGGGACTTTATGATGTATTGAGACTAAAACAATAATAGTTTATGCTCCCTTCATTTAAATAAGTGATACCATTCAACGAAACAGTTATTTGGTTTCAAATCCATCGAAAAAGGCAACTAGGACAGATAGCATTAGTAGGCAGCCACAATTCAAACATAACGACAACTAACAAAGATTCAATGACCCATCTCCTATTAAAAATCAAACAAACATTGACATATATAGGTATAACAGGACATAAAAAACGTGTATGGTCTCTATTTGTTTTCATAAGAAAGGCGATAGGAAGGACAAGATAAGGATCACTGTTAGGTGCTCATCTTCTATCTGACACTTTATGGGAGTCCATATTTTCAACACAACTCTACAATAATTAACACAGTGATCAAATAGTAGTTGAAGTTTAATTAGAAAGTTAGTTTGGAACATGAAAAATAAAGTGATAGTGCTCATACTTCAGAGAACATGAGATTTAAAACACAAACTAGATCCGAAAAAAAGGGGAACAAACTATAGACTTATACAAGCTGTACAAAATTTATATACACACGAGATGGCACGCCATATAGAATCTGCATAACAAAATACAGAATTTAAAACACACCAGTTGCCTTCCTCAAACTTAAATCTAAATAAAGCAATAGAGTGCTAAAAAAAGGAAAGGATGAAGGGAAATTATGACAACTTTCTTCAACTATTTTTTAGGCTTAAAATCGAACATTTTATCTAGCACCTGAACCAAGTAATCAGCGGTAGAGCAGTAACAAGAAACTAGCTAATTATGTCTTAGCTAAATATATAGATAGTATTTACAAAATGAAGAATTAACTGGACATATAAACTAATTTTGACTCAAGGCATCATATCAAAGGCATATGAGACGAGTTCAAGGCTCAAAAAAATTTACCAGGAAATTTAAGCTACTGGAAATATGAATACTAACTAAACAACTAATTAAACACACGAGAGAAAGCTAAACATGTCTAATTACATACTACAAACATAATCAAAACAAAACAAAAAACATGAAACTAACAGTCAAAAGAAGGAGATTACTGACCTTGTGTAGAGCAGCAAACAAGAGCTTTGACATCAAAAGATTTCAACTTCGAACTTCCTCGAACTCGAATTCAAAGCAGAAAATAGAAGGACCACAAGGGAAGAGAACTTTCGAACTCTAAAAAAAACTTGAACTGCGTTGCGATTTTGCTCTTTTTTAGGTATTTCTCTGTAACGACCCGAACCGTCGTTATTTAGGAAAGGAAAAACGTCAGGAGAAAACTGGGTCCCTCCTCCCGCCAGAGCGGGATAAGTGCCGCTAAGGCAACGACGCTCCAGCGGGACAAGAAGCGCTAGAGCGAAACGGATGGGACAGAACTTAAATGACGTGAAACCTTATTTTCTCCTTTTTACAAAAACACCAAAAAAAGGCGACGATCAGCCCAGAAAGGAAGCAGAAGGAGATTTATAGTGTAAGGATGTCGATAGATTGCGAATTCTTGGTCGAATCCACCGTCACGAGGTCTGGAAGCAAGAATTAGAGCCATAATCCCATGTAGCTGCTTGGCGTCTAGGTAGGCTAGGTTTATTTGATTGAGTAGAATTAAATCCATGTTCACTGCCTAGTATGTTGATAAGTGATCGTAGAATACATGTGTAGGCTTTCATGTAACTAAAAGGGGGATAGTTGTACCCTTATGCCTAGTGGTTACGTGAGATGTGCAACATAGGGGAAGTTCTGTCCTGTGAACTAGGTGTAGGTGATGGTTTGATTTTATGTTCGTGTAATGTATGTTGGTAATTGCTTCATTGTAATGCGTGTATGTATGTGAACAAAGTACTGATGATCAAACCCAATGAAATTAGTATGAATGAACAAATGTATGCCATGATTCAACACTTGATTGTATGATTATGAGTATGTAAATTATGAGTGTTAATGTGTTTGTGGTTGTGTTAATGGGATTGGGTGTCACGTTCCGACATATACATTGGGTCGGGTGTCACGTTTTGACATATACATTGCATCGGGTTTCACGTTTCGATACATATATTGGATCGGGTTTCACATTCCAACACACTAATTGGGATCGGGTGTCATGTTCCGGCACACTAACAGTTTGGGTATGGGTTCCATGAGAGGGCCATTGATTTGTCACATCTACTTGTTATTGAGGATGTGGAGTTATACATTGCTTCTGAAACTGTTGGCTAAACCATAATTATGTATAATTGTATTAAGGTGGTGTGCTTCTTTGTTATATATATTTTTATCGAATGAACATTGAATGGTCAGGCTTAAATCGGAATAGGATAGGGTAAGTGGAGACCGAGGGTCTAGATGTTACTAAGTGTTTCTTAGAGAAGTGGTCTGTGTTCTTGCTGTTGAGAATTCGGGTGGTGATATGTTGTAAGTGTTAAGTAGTTAGGTACTACTCTGGTTGGGGATTTATATGGGGACGGTTAATAAGCCTTGATAGAACGTACTATGGAGTCACGGGTTGAGTGGTGAGGTGGAATAAGTAAGGGTATGTCATGAATGGTTGGTTGGGTTGGTGGTGGTTACATACGGAATCTCCTCCAAGAGGTAGAATGGTTGAGTTATTATCAAGGACGGAGTGAGTATGGGGTTAGAGCTAAGAGTACTAGTATATGCTAAATGTATTCGGGAATGATGAGCATATGAAAGTGGAGGAGTGAACAATCTTATCGCATGTTTCCTACTAGTTGATTTTATTATATTATATGGTGGGTATCGGGTTGACTGATGATGCCTACCAATACGTGTGGTTTGTACTGATACTACTCTTGCTATGCCCTTTGGTGCATAGTCTAGTTAAAGGGTCAGTGATGTTTCATGGGTGAAGACGAAGGCGATCTCCAACTACTCTTATTTTTCCTTCCATGTTATGGGAGCTGCGTCATTTGTTATTTGGTTATTACTATGTAATCTTAGAAGCTCTTGTACCTGTTTAGACTAGATCTCTGGGGTGTTAATTACTTTACATGTTTTAACTTGAATCGTTGAAAAACTCTTTATTTTGTTAAAATCTCATGAATGATAGTTCATCTCCAGTCTTTTTAATCTTTCGCATGCCTTTAGCTATTTGGGAATCGAGGGTTCTTCTGCTTAGGTGTTAGAGTAAGTGCTCGCACGACCCGGTGGGTTGGGTCGTGATAAATTTGTATCAGAACCTAGGTTACCGGTGTCCCAGTACAAGAGCAAATGTGGAATAGACTCCTGCAGATTGGTGTGTTGACGTCCACATCTAATCTTTAGGAAGCTACGAAGCATTCAAGGAATTTATTCTATTTCTTCTCTTCTTTTGTATGGGTTGTCGCTTGTGGTATGAGTTGATTCCAATTGGTATCTCCCGATTCCAATTGGTATCTCAACAAATTGAACTGGACGTTGTAGTAACGACAAATAGGACACAAGCAAGGTAAATTGTAACTGAGAAAGTTCCAATTGGTATATCGCCGTAGAGGCTGTATAAATGCATGGATTATCAGTAATGGTCATCCATGGAGCGAATTAATTAATAATTTTGACTTGTCTGTGAGTTGTAGCTTGAAACTATGAATGTGTGCATATTGTTGTCTGAAATAACTATTGGTGTGAAATATGCTTTTCTTGGGTGCTATGTTATGATTATGTGCACAGTAGTGGTTGTCTGGATTTTGATGTGTGTAATATGCTAGTCTAAATGTTTGAAACTATGTGAGTCGTAATTGCCTGAGTTTCGTGAGCTTGTTGTCGGAAAGAGAGTCATCATTGGGTTAGGTGCAAGGGTCTAGATAAACTACGATGTAATTCGTAAGCAAAATCTAGATATGTGTTGTGACTAATGATAACCTTGTGAGTGTATGGGCACATCCTGGGAATGTTCTTGGTTGTGGTGTTGATTTATGTGAAAGGGATTCTGGAGTGTGTACCGTTGGGTTGACTCGGGATGGGCAATGACTATCCTAGTTAAGAGGAATATCCTAAATGCTTAGTTTAGCCTGGAAATCAATGAAAAACTTTAGAAACCAGGAAGAACCCCAGGAGATTGTTGACTTGGGTACTGCTTCCGTTGGAGCCATTGGGGCTGGATTATTCCCACCAAAAAGAGCCTGCCAGAGCGGGACAGGGCGAGACAAAATCTCAGCCCTGTCTCCCCTATTATTCCCTAGTCACACATTTGGACCCCAAATCGTGCGTAGGTTAATCCCTGCAATTCAATCAGATCTCAACAATAGAACAATACGTTATAAATCTAGCATTTAAATATTAGCTGTGAAAAATAGCAAAA
The DNA here is from genome assembly GCA_029582565.1 of Solanum infundibuliforme. NCBI lineage: Eukaryota > Viridiplantae > Streptophyta > Magnoliopsida > Solanales > Solanaceae > Solanum > Solanum infundibuliforme. The sequence continues at coordinate 17,803 of JAJOOG010001495.1, read as the reverse complement.
ACCAGCATCCATGTGCTTACAAAAAGGTAAGGTAAAGAAAAAGAAAAATAGAAGCATTGTTCATTACATGCTCAAGAGGGGCAAAACCAAATCAGGATCCCTGGGAATGGGAAGTGTTGCTACCAGACTCTAGGTCCTCTGGGGCTGTCTTACCAGTCCAAGCCTTGCTCAACTAGTGGAACTCCTGGAAGTCCTCTAGCTCGAGCGTGGGGAGCTCCCTCTGGGGGAGACGCAAGAGAAAATGATTTTTATGGTCTTCCACATCCGGCCCATCAGACGATCCCTCTCTAGTCTCTTCTTCCTCTCAAATCGCAGCTGACGGTGAAGCATCTCAACCTCAAGGGCAGTGGAGGGAGGAACTGTAGTCAAGGCACCAGGATAAGAACCTCTCAATCTCCTTCGGACGGCCGACATGTCCTCCTCCACACAAGCACCGAATAAGGGACTGGGTAGGGAGAGTACCATCGGCCTCGTCATCTTCCTCTCCTTCGTCATCCGCCTCGACAGTCGCTTGGCTACTACTAGCCCTGTCCATCTTCCTCATCTTACTCCCTGAGATGGAAGCCTGTCTAATCAGAAGAGGGTGAAAAAAGGGATCCATAGGAAGTACCTCGTTGGTGTCCAAAATTGGTACGCCCGCCCACTTGCACATCGTTGTCACCAGCCCAGGGAGGAAAAACGCCTTCTTGTTACCCCGGTAGAACACCTTCCACTCAAAAATTATTTGTGCGCCCACATTCAGTCCAATTCCGTGTATAGCACACGTCACCATTAGAGCTCGTGGAAAAGTCACATCGGTGCGATTTCCCGACGGGCGGATCCTCCTAGAAACCAAATATGGCCATCTCTTAGCATCTGGTGACCAGTTAGTGCTGGTGATACCCTCAGTAGTTGCCCAGTAAACCCTGTCCCGGCTTGCAGCCTCAACTAAGGCTGGGCACTGGATCGGGTTGTACCGGTACCGGTCCGGTACTGTTCTGGTACCATTCTGGTCTATTTCGATCCGGTAGTCTTCGGGACGGAATGGGACACCATGAATCGGTACTTGAAACGGAACGGTAACACCATTTGATACCGGTGTACTAGTACTAGTTTATCCCAGTTTATTCTGATTCCGTTCCGGTCCGGTCAGATTCTGGTTAATTATTTTTTATTATTTAATTTATATTTTATAATTTATATATAGGCATATTTTCAAAATAAAAATAAAATTGGATTGTATTGATATTTTTTTAATTTGTGTCATTGCTTTATCCTTATTTTTATTTAATTTTTTAAAATTACAAACTTAAGTTATTTAAATTACAAGTTATAAGTATAACATATAACATATTAATAAGTAATAACTTATAAACTTCAAAAGATTCAAAATTTCAAATCTTGAAAACTTAAGCTCAAAAACATTAAAAAAAACTTTATTAAACTTAAACTTGCAAATTTAAAAAGTAAAAATTAGAAAAAATATCTTTAAAATAAACTTAAGTAAAATTACATTATAAATTTCAAAACTTAAATTTCAAAATAATTAATTAAACTTAGAAAAATAAATAAACATTCATATTTTTGTAATTCAAAAAAATCAAAATAACTACAAAAAATTATTATTTTTTGAAATAACTATATGTGTCGTCCCGTTTATCCCATTTCCATTTCAGTCCATTCCGGTTCCATCCCAATATATAGTGGGACGAGACGGAACCTACTATCCATCCTGGTAATTCCAGTCCGGTTCATCCCTGTATCGGTCAACCCATCCTGTTCCCGTCCGATATCAGTTCGTTCCGGTCCGATGGTTTCGGTCCGGTCCGGTGCCCAGCCTTAGCCTCAACAAGTGTGTCCTTCACCCAGCCCAGATCCATCTCTCTCAGCTTGGCCTCGTACTCTGTGTTGGGAATCTCTGGCACCTCGAGCACATCATTAATGAATTGAGTGTTTAGGGGGATGTCAACTCCTCGGATGCAGATAGTAGGGTGAGGGTCATACCAGCGGACGATAGGTAGGAAGGTATAGAACTCCCTCACCCATGTGGAGCGCGTAGTAGGGGGATCCTCTGTCCGTGGAGCCCATTCGAACTCTATCAGCCGGGCGTAAAAGGCAGATGCTCTCTTCTATGTTCAGCAAGTGAAAACCCCTCTTGCATAGGAATTTGGTATTCCAGTGGTCATGGTGTCTCTACCGACTTGCAGCATCGAGAAACCATATGAAAGGTAGATTCTCCTCGTTAATACCGTCCATAGTAGACAAGCCTGCAAAATTATGAAGGTACACGTTAGGACTCCATGGACTTAGTAAACACCTAGCTAAGGAAAAAGAAAGGATTTGTAATTGAAGTGGGAAAGGGCTACTGCCCCACTGAATCCTGCTACAAAGGCCCAAATCCCGCCATTGCGGCATGAAGAAGGCAGCCACATCGGGATGAAGGGCGCCAGAGCGGCCTTCATCTGGGACGAACCTCATGTGCGATCATGGTGCCCCTTCATCCCAAACACCTCATTTTCACAGAATTTTCAGCAGATCAGAGTCTATAAAGTACCCTAGTACCTAAATATGCAATTATTTTAACAAAATAACTCCTAAATGATGTCCAAATCTGAATTTTTATCAAGAAACTTTTCAACTTCCCCACCCGTTTCGGCATTGTTTCAACCATATTTTTGTGAAATCCTTATGCTCAGAATGTGTACGAACGTTGTGAACGTAAGGGGAGTGTCCATGCTACGTTTTTCTAGAAAATCAAGCAACCTATTTTCACAATTTTTGAAAACTACCCTAAGGCCTTTCTAATCAATTGTTTAACGTAATGCAATCACAATTAAGTAAGTATCGAAGTAAATAACGTAAGGAACGAGAAAATTACCTTGAAATCGACGTTCGGGTGAAATGATTGAGAGGGTTTTGAGAATTTTTGAATGAGAAAGGGAGGACATGGGGAAACCATTCCCTTTTCCCCCGTTTACTGTCTCCGATCTCTTGCTACAGCAGGGGGTTCCTTGCCACAGCGGCCCCGCCTAAGTGGGAAGATTGCCGCTCTGAGGGGTCAGACTATTCAGTGGGCCACATTTATTTTCTTCGCGTGTTGCCTTTTTTCCCTAATCGTCCCTTGAGTATAAAACCCTTCGTGCTTAAAAATTGAAAACCCATCCTTCGTTCTTCCGTAATGGGCTGATCCGATAGTTTAGAAGTACTCTGAGAGGCACTCGTGCTTATCCCTTTGCTAGTAATTCGGGGACAAACGAGGAGTAAATTAGTATCTATATTAACGACCCAAACCGTCGTTATTTTGGAAAGGAAAAACATCGGGATAAAAGTGGGCCCCTCCTCCCGCTAGAGAGGGATAAATGCCGCTAGGGGGGAGGCGCTCCAGCAGGACAAGGAGCGCCAGAGCGGGAAGGACGGGATAAAACTTAAATGACGTGAAACCTTATTTTCTCCTTTTTCAAAAAATACCAAAAAGAGGCGATGATTAGCCCAAAAACCCTCAAAAGACTGCTCTAGGCTTGGGAAGGAAGGAGAAGGATATTTCTCACATAAGGATGTCGATAGATTGTAAAATCTTGGTCAAATCCACCATCACGAGGTCAAGAAGCAAGAATTGGAGCCATAATCCCGTGCAGCTGCTTGGCGCCCAGGTAGGCTAGGTTTATCTGATTGAGTAGACTTCAATCTGTGTTCACTGCGTAGTATGTTGATAATTGATGGTAGAATTCATGCGTAGGATTTTGTGCACCTAAAAAGGGGATGGTTGTACCATATGCCTAGTAGTTACTTGATATGTGCACTATAAGGGAAGTTCTGTCCTATGAACTAGGTGTAGGTGATGGTCCGATTTCATGTTTGTGAAATGTATGTTGGTAATTGCTTCATTGTAATGCGTGTATATATGTGAATGAATCACTGATGATCAAACCCAATGAAATTAGTATGAATGAACAAATGTTGCCATGATTCAACACTTGATTGTATGATTATGAGTATGTACATTATGAGTGTGAATGTGTTTATGGTTGTGTTGATGGGATCGGGTGTCACGTTTCGACACATACATTAGATCGGGTGTCACGTTCGGACACATACATTGGATCGGGTGTCACATTCGGACACATACATTGGATCGGGTGTCATGTTATGACACATATATTGGATCAGGTGTCACATTCCGGCACACTAATTGGGATCGGGTGTCACGTTCCGGCACACTAACAGTTTGGGTATGGGTTCGATGAGAGGGCCATTGATTTGTCACATATACTTGTTATTGAGAATATGGAGTTGTACATTGCTTCTGAATTGTTAGCTGAACCATAATTATGTATAATTGTATTAAGGTGGTGTGCTTACTTGTTATATATCTTGTTATTGAATGAACAACAAATGGTCAGGCTCAAACCGAAATAGGATATGGTAAGTGGAGACCGAGGGTCCAGGTGTAACTAAGTGTTGCTTAGAGAGGTGGTCTGTGTTCTCGTCGCTTAGAATTGGGGTGGTGATATGTTGTGAGTATTATGTAGTTAGGTACTACTCTGGTTGGGGATTTGTATGGGGACGGTTCATAAGCCTTGATAGTATGTACGATGGAGTCAAGGGTTGAGTGGTGAGGTGAATAAGTAAGGGTATGTCGTGAGTGGTTGGCCGGGTTGGTGGTGGTTACATCCGGAATCTCCTCCAAGAGGTAGAATGGTTTATTTATGATTAAGGACAGAGTGAGTAAGGGGTTAGAGTTAAGAGTACTAGTATATGCTAAATGTATTCGGGAATGATGAGGATATGAAGGTGGAGGAGTGAACAGTCTTATTGTATGTTTCCTACTAGTTGATTTTCTTATATTATGCGGTAGGTATCGGGTTGACTGATGATGCCTACCAGCACGTGTGGTTTGTAGTGATACTACTCCTGCTATGCCCTTTTGTGCATAGTCTGGTTGTAGGGTCAGTGATGTCTCATAGGTGAAGACGAAGGCAATCTCCAACAGCTCCTATTTTTCCTTCCATGTGGTGGGAGCTGCGTCATTTGTTATTTGGTTATTACTATGTAATCTTAGAAGCTCTTGTACTTGTTTAGACTAGATCCCTGGGGATTTTAATTACTTTACAAGTCTTAACTTGAATCATTGAAAAACTCTTTATTTTGTAAAAATCTCTTGAATGTTAGTTTATCTCTAGTTTTCTTAATCTTCCGCATGTCTATAACTGTTTGGGAATCGAGGGTTCTCATGCTTAGGTGTTAGAGTAGGTCCTCGCACGGCCCGATGGGTTGGGTCGTGACACTCTCGAATGATTCTTGGATCTCTTTTTGCTTGTTGCTGGATATATTTTCTCAATTTCTGGATTTTTGTTGGATCGTTGTTTTTGTTCGTTGTTGGATGTCCTTGGATGAGAACCACAGGGATCCTTTTATAGACAAATTTTGGCTTAAGAATTCAAAATTTGAATTCTTGAAAAGCAAAAATCTCAGAAGAACAATGATGAAGAAGAAGAAAAAATCTTTCAACAAATTCTACTTTTTCAGAATGATTTGAAGGGGGTGAGAGATTGATGGAGGAAAAGGGTTGGAGATGGCCGTAAATTAACATTATATGGTGGTTCGTGGCCATCCTTGGCAGAGATGATGGGATAGGAGAGTGGGGCGGCCATGGGGAAGAATGAAGTTTGATGGGAGAGTAGAGGCGCGTCTGGGGAAGGAGGAAAACTGAGGCGTCTTTTTCTGGAAAGGAATATGAACGATCGTGACTTGTGGAAAAATAAGAGTATAGGGCGGCGCGGGGGTACTAATTTGGCAAAGATTGAAAAGTCTTGGTTTAATTTTGGTCGTTTGATCGTTTGATCGGACGGTTAATAAAAGTAAAAGGTTTAATAATAATAATAATAATAATTATTATTATATATATATATATATATATATAATGGATTAATTAAAGCCGTTAGATTAGATTGTAGGGCCGAGATTGAAGCTAAAGAAGCATAATCCATGTGCTCGCCTACGTGGCATACGCAGATTGACCGGTTTAAGGAGACATGGATTGCCAAGTTTTACTCCAAATTAAATCCATTGAAATTATAACCACTTTCTTTATTAAATAGCCATAATTTATTAAATTAAAAATAATTATTTTGCAAGATTAACTTATTTGATAAAATTAGTCACTCTTTGAAAATTAAATTAGTTTGAATTAGTAACTCATTAATTAATTAAGCTTCCTAATTTTGAATAATGTACGAAAAATGTTTACTTGCAACAATAGAAATTATATTTAAACAAAAATTGATTCAATTATTAAGAACGACATTTATTTGACGTAACTTTTTTTTTTAAAAATGGAAAATTAGGTAATATTTATAATAAATTAAATTTTTATAAGAAATAATATTTATGAAGTAAATTTATCGAATAAGAATAACAATAACTATACTTAATTTTTTTCGTATTCCTACAAAATTTGGTAACATATATGTTTTATTATCATATTCGCAAAAGTTCGTCATATGTACACACACACACAAACACACACACACACACAAACACACACACACACACACACACACACACACATATATATATATATATATAATAATAATAATAATAATTATTATTATTATGGAATCTTAATTAATTAAATATGGAGAGCCAAAATTGGGTTTCAACTGCTTTCCCCTTTCTTTGTCCATGAAAGAGAGTAAAGAAGACATGGACAAAGAAATATTGACACAATCCAATTTTGGGCAACCACCAAAATATACTTTGAGCAACAACTTGACAAGAAATGTTTATAAAGTTATGGCCGAACTTTGGCTTCTGAGTTGCCTACATATCTCAGGTTTCATGAGAAATCAGGCCATATGTAGTTCGAGAGTATAGGAACATAGCAAATTTTGATTAAAATTTACCCTAGTATCAAATTATGGTAATACTGAAATTTTTGGGTGGTGAGGTACGAAGAGATTAGCAGGAATAGCAGGACGGGATATAGTCCTTAAGTAACTTGAACGAGAAATACTATGTAGCAATTTCTAGTGAAAACCTATGGTAGAGAGATGCATTTTCAAAATTTTTTTTGCCCTAGTGTCGAGTTATAATGCACTGAGACATGAAAGAGTCATAAGTGAAATTCAAAGCTGAACTTTTGAAAATCGAGTCGAGTTGAGTTTTGAAGGTGAATCCTTGACATAGCTAGTGATGCTTGACATTCAACTAACTTGCCCTAGTTTGCTACTTAGAGAGGGTTCCTCGTTGTATTGTGTTGTCCTGCAAAACATGTAAAAGGGTGAAAAGTACCTGTTGCGGTTCAAAAGATTAAAAATTGAAATAGTAATGTAAAGAGTAGAGTGTAAATGTTTAAACGATTGTTGTTGTTTCTTTTTGTGTTGTGAATGTGATGTAGGTAAAGTAGCTTGTAATGTAGAGGCCTCCGACTGGCGGGCCTGTTGTAATATAAAAGCTTGCATCTGGCTGTGTAAAGCTTGTAATGTAAAGTCTCTGAGTAGCGGGGATGTTGTAATGTAAAATCATGTTTTCGGTTGTGTAAAGCTTGTAATGTAGACCTCTGTGTGGCAGGGGCGTTATAATGTAAAGCATGTATTTGGCTGTGTAAAGCTTGTAATGAAACATTTAATTGTTGGCGTATGACAGCGTTGCTATGCGTTGATGCCCCGGCCGGTGGAGCTTCAGTGATGTCACCACGTGTAGTCTCCGATTTGCGCAGTGTTGCATCTTTTTCTTATATACAGACTCTGATTGGCGGAGTTCAATTGACGTTTGCTATGTACAACGCCCAGTTGAAAGAGTTTGATGATGTTTGCTATGTACAATCTCCAATTGGTGGAGTTTGGCTGATGTTTGCTATGTACAGCCTCCGATCGGCGGAGTTTGAGTGACATTTTCTATGTACAACCCCAGACTTGTGGAGTTTGACACTGTTAGACGGTGGTCTTCGATTGATGGAGTTATTGATGAGGTTAGATTGCAAGCTCCAGTTGGTGGAGTTATTTTGACATAAAGCTAACTATCCTATTTTCCTATGAGGGCCCTTTTTTCTTCAGTATTTGATCTGGATCTTGAGTGTACCTGCATAGATTTAAATAAAGTATTCTTAGATATAAGATACAAGTTGAAGTACTTCCAAGAAATAAAGTAGGGAAAGAGTAGTTTGACTCATGATTGCAAGAAGTCGAATGGCGTCTTTGGCCATGCCCCGAGACTTGATGTTATCTTTCTTGGTTCTTGTGTTACTACACTCAAAGGAATTTTTTAGTTTGAGAGGGCGTGTTGATTTGTATCGACTTGTGGACTGAAGCCTTTTCACTAGAATCCTTCGGCACCTTCTTAGCTCGCACATAGTTTCTTAACCTAGAGACTTGGTAGGTGGAAGAGTAGAAAATCTCTTTGAAAAGAAATAGCTTGTTTTTAGTAAATAAATATATTACGTATATGTAACATCTCGGATTTGAGAAAATAAAAAAAATGCATCTTTCCAGAACCTGGTGCAAGAAACCACGAAAGCCACCGACGGTCCGTGATCTGAGACATGGTCCGTAAGTGGGGTCCGTCATTGGGCACCAAATGTTTATGGTCTCTGACCCCACCCACGGTCGACTAGGATGGTCCGTGGTTGGACCTATGGACCGCATGTCAGACCATAGGTGAGGGTCAACAACCAATTGAAGGGAATTGGTTGTTGGGTCAACGTCAAACAATTATATATTTTACCACAAAATGAATTTGGTGGCCCATGACCTATCAGTCATGTCACCACAATGTAATCTCGGATTGGCACAGTGCTGCTTCTTTTTCTTATATACAGGCTCCGATTGGTGAAGTTCGATCGACGTTTGCTATGTACAGCGTCCGGTTGACAGAGTTTGATGATGTTTGCTATGTACAATCTCCAATTGGTGGAGTTTGGCTGATGTTTGCTATGTACAGCCTCCGATCGGTGGAGTTTGAGTGACATTTTCTATGTACAACCTTACACTTGTGGAGTTTGACGTTGTTAGGTGGTGGTCTTCGATTGGCGGAGTAGTTGATGAGGTTAGATTGCAAGCTCCAATTGGTGGAGTTATTTTGACAGAAAGCTAACTATCCTATTTTCCTACGAGGGACCTCTTTTCTTCAGTATTTGATCTGGATCTTGAGTGTACATGCATAGATTTAAATGAAATATTCTTAGATATAAGATACAAGTTGAAGTACTTCTAAGAAATAAAGTAGGGAAATAGTAGTTTGACTCATGATTGTAAGAAGTCGAATGGCGTCTTTGGCCATGCCTCGAGACTTTATGTTGTCTTTCTTGGTTCTTGTGTTCCTACACTCAAAGGAATTTTTTAGTTTGGGAGGGAATGTTGATTTGTATCGACTCGCGGACTGAAGCCTTTTCACTAGAATCCTTCGGCACCTTCTTAGCTCGCACATAGTTTCTTAGCCTAGAGACTTGGTAGGTGGAAGAGTAGAAAATTTCTTCAAAAAGAAATAGATTGTTTTTAGTAAATAAGTATATTACGTATATGTAACATCTCGGATTTGAGAAAATAGAAAAAAATGCATCTTTCTAGGACCTGGTGCAAGAACCACGGAAGCCACCAACGGTCCGTGATCTGACACACGGTCTATAAATGGGGTCTGTCATTGGGCACCAAATGTTTATGGTCTCTGACCCCCATCCACGGTCGACCAAGACGATCCGTGGTTGGACCTACGGACCGTAGGTGAGGGTCAGCAACCAATTGAAGGGAGTTGGTTGTTGGGTCAACTTCAAACAGTCATATTTTTTAGCACAAAATGAATTTGGTGGCCCATGACCTATCAAGTTAAGGATAATTGAATCCTCTTTCCAACGCCACCGAGTTTGCTAAAATACCATCTCTGAGTAAAACGTTATACTCGTTTTAGTGAAGCCCTGTCAGGAAGATCATGAACGACAAACCCAAACGACGGTCGGTAGTCCAAATGACTGACCGTCGTTCCCTCCGTGGATGGGATTCGTTAGATTTAAGTTAGGGTCATTTGGGTCCTTTCCCCTATGCATTGGGCACTTAAACTATGTCGTTTGATGTCTACACTATGTCGTTTTACTCAGTTTAAGCCTAATAACTTAGTCACACATACCTAGAACCTTTATTCACAAAAACTCATCCAAACTTAGGGCAAAAAAGAGGAGAAAGAGGCGACTCAAACCCCTCCAAGAACGCAACATGTTTTCTTAAGTTCCAGCCGCGATATCAAAAGATTTCTTCGTGAAATTCGTCACCAAGTATGTGAGATTACACTAGTGGGTTCCTTGCACCCATTAGGTCCCTAGAATTTAGTCAGATTCTTATTTCCTATTTCTTGCTTAGACCTAGGGATTTTAAAACCTCAGATAGTAGTTGTTATTTAGCTGTTAGAGTATTTCTAATCAGATTATCATGTTTTTGTGGAATCGTTGCTTAGTTATTTGCATGAAACTTAGAACCCTAGTTGTGTAGATTCTCTTAGTTCATGAATTGCACATGCTAGTCAGTTAAACACATATACATGCTTCAGCTTTCGAATGCCACATTATCTGTATATAATTGTTACATTCTCAAATTTGCATGTCAGTATTTTGAGCTATTCAACATTTCAGTATTTCAGTTATGTGTGTTAGATATACATATTCAGTTGGGAGTAGGCTTAGCACCGAGTGGACTAGGGTTTTAGCGTACCCTCATAGTCCCAGAACTACGTGCCCCCGTAGGTTAAGTCCCATCTGTGGGCGTTAGTTTTAGTGATCATGCCAGTCATGCCTTTACACCCCTGGCAGCGTATATCGGGCCCTTCGATGGGGTGTATACATCAAATACCACGATTCGCTCATGTGGTGGTTACGTCGGTTACTAGTAGCTCCCACTGTCAGACTCTAGTGCATTTGGCCAGTTTTTCAGTTATATATCAGTATTTAGTCTCAGCATGTTATGTACTTGGTCATTGCATTCAATTAAGTTATTTTTCGTATATCTCAATATTTTCATCATGTTCAGATTATGTCATTACTCAGTTATGCTTTGGTCAGCTTATATGTTTTATTTAGCTTTTATCCTATCATGCATGCTCAGTACCTTTTAAGTATTGATGCATACTCTACGCTACATATTTTCATGGTGTAGGTTTAGGTCCTCATGATTCAGATCACGCGTAGATCAGTTCTTGAGGTTCTTGATCCACATTCAGCAGCTTCAGTGGTGAGTCCTCATTCTTCTAGAACGATAGACATGTTTTCACATTTAGTCTTTCATTTCAGTTTCAGTCTTGCTAGAGTTAGCTGGGGGTATGTCCCAGCAACTCTAGTCAGTTAGAGGCTTTTTAGACATAATATTAGATTCAGCTCTAGTCTTTGAGTGGTCGTTCAGTATCATTAAACTCTTAGAATTTTATATATATTCAGACCAGTATTGGGTATTCCCCATCATTCAGTTATCTCACGATTTAGCTTCCACATCAGTTATCTTTTCATAGATATGTTCAATTTGCTTATGATATGCCAGCTCAGGGTTAGCTTGGGGTCAATCGTGATCCTAGGTCTTGTGTTTATGCCCAGGGGGTATCCTCGGAGCGTGACAATATATATTAGGTATATATATATATATAGTAATTCTCAAACATTTTCAGATTATGACATGTTTCGAAGTCCATCGAGCTTTTCATTTTGTTGACTATATCCAACATAGTCTTCTTGTAGCTTTTACTTTTCTGATGAAGCTTCCCTAAATCTTTTGCAGACACTATGACCATCAAGATTCTTCATATTCTAAGGTTACGCTAACTATGAGGAAGTGTTTCCTAAGGGTAAAAAATGGAATTATACAGTGCATTGATCGAGCCTGACTCATGCTACATATGTATCCCCAAAATAGGAATCAGATCATAACGTAGTTCGAATACAAGTGGGAGAATTAAAAGTATGTAATGCAATGACTAAGATTGACTCAAGCTGCCTACATATCCAAATGGAATCCGGTCATAACGTAGTTCGATTACAATAGGAATTGAAAAATATGAAATGCAATGACCGTGCCTGACTCAGGTTGCCTACTTATCCAAGCAGAATCAGGTAAGGACGTAGTTCAAATACAATAGGAAAGTGAAAAATATGAAATGAAAATGACCGAGCCTGACTCAGGCTGCCTACGTATCCAAGTGGAATGAGGTTAGGCGTAGTTCAAAACAATAGAAAAGTGAAAAATATGAAGGGACTGAATCCGACAAGGATTGCCTACGTATCCCACCGAGGGAAGTCAGGTCGAGCATAGTTCTAAATACATGGAAATGATGATTTTCAGTTTTCTAAAAGAGACCAGATTAGATGTGGGTTGCCTATGTACCCCACCGTGGGAAGTCAGGTCTAGACGTAGTTCTGTTACAATGAACAATGCAAAAGTACCAGAAATAAGCGCTAATCTTGAGGTCTTCAAATGTAGTATTTGTTGATGGCATCTAAATTGATTGGCTTTGTGCTCACTTTGCTGTCCATTCTACTAAGATTACTTCTCCTCCAAAGAGTACTCTATGAACCATGTAGGGTCCTTACCAATTCGGTGCAAATTTCCCTTTTGTTTCTCCTTGGTAAGGGAAGATCTTCTTCAATACTAACTACCTCGGTGTGAACTGTCGAAGTTTGACTTTCTTGTTGAATGCTTTGGTCATTCTGTTCAGACAGAGTTGACCATGACAAACTATGTCCATCCTCTTTTCATTGATGAGCATCAATTGTTCATGCCTGCTACGTATCCATTCAACATCATCCAGACCGTCTCTTGGATAATCCTTAAGGATGGTATTTCCACCTCGGCAGGTATTACTGCTTCCGTACCATAAACCAACAAATAAGGAGTTGCCCCAGTTGATGTTCTAATTGTGGTGCGATCACCGAGTAAAACATATGGTAGCTTCTCATACCATTGCCTGTGACTGTCTAAGATTTTCCTCAAAATCTTCTTGATATTCTTATTTGCAGCCTTAACTGTTCCATTCATCTTTGGCTGGTAAATTGTGGATTTTTGATGAGCAATCTTGAACCTTTCACAAGTTTCCCTCATAAGATCGTTGTTGAGGTTGTCTGCATTATCTGTTATGATTGATTCTGGAATTCCAAACCGATAAACTATGTTGTTGTGAACAAAGTCTACCACTACATTCTTAGTCACTGCCTTGTTTGCGAAGCTTCCACCCATTTTGTAAAATAATTGATCGCTACTAGGATGAAACGATGCCCATTTTATGCGGGAGGCTCTATAGGTCCGATAACATCCATGCCCCAAGCGACAAATGACCAAGGGGAACCCATCACATTGAGCTCATTCGGTGGAACCCATATAAAATTTCCATGCACTTGATGCTGATGACACTTTTGCACATACCGGATGCTATCTCTCTCCATGGTCATCCAAAAATATCCAGCTCTTAGAATCTTATTTGCCAAAGTGAACCCATTCATGTCGGGTCCACATGTTCCTACATGTATTTCTTCCAAAAGCCTTATCACTTATGCGGCGTTGACACATCTGAGCAGTCCTAAATCTGAAGTTCTCCTATATAGGATTTCTCCGTTAAGGTAGAAATGATTGGCCATCCTCCTCAAAGTCCGTTTTTGCTTCCTTGTGGCATTTTCAGGATATTTATGTGCTTCTATCAACCTTTTAATGTCGTGGTACCATGGTTTTCCATCCAGTTCCTCATCTACATGAAAACAATATGCATGTTGATCATGTATCTCTACCTTGATAGGGTCAATGTAATTCTTGTCTGGATGTTGAATCGTCAAGGACGATGTTGCCAAAGCATCGGCAAACTCATTTTGAGCTCAAGGGACATGCTTGAACTCAATCCTTGTGAATCTCCTACTCAACTCTTTTATGTAATGCAAATAAGGCAAGATCTTGACATTCTTAATGGTCCATTCTCCTTGCACCTGATGAACCAATAAGTCAGAATCCCCAATCACTAAGAGTCTTTGATGTTCATGTTTATGGCCATCTTGAGTCCGAGAATACAAGCTTCATATTCTTCCATGTTGTTTGGTACAATAAAACCTAATCTTGGCTGAGATAGGGTAATATTGACATATTTCCAAAATTAAGACTGCTCTTATTCCAACTCCAATAGAGTTTGATGCTCCATCAAAGAACATCCTCCATCTATCATACGACTCTGATATGTCTTTTCCTACAAACAAAACCTCTTCATCAGGGAAGTAGGTCGTGAGCGGCTTGTAATCCTGGTCAACCGGGTTTTCTGCAAGATGATCAGCCAAGGCTTGTCCTTTGATGGCCTTCTGTGTCACGTACACAATATCAAACTCGCTCAACAAAATTTTCCACTTCACCAATTTACCCATATACATGGGCTTCTGAAAGATGTACTTTAGTGGATCCATTCTTGATATCAAGTACGTGGTGCATGTAGACATGTAATGTCTAAATTTTTGCACGATCGAAGCCAAAGCACAACACGTTCGTTCCAACAAGGTGTATCTTGCCTCATATGGTGTGAACTTCTTGATCAAATAATAAATGGCCTACTCTCTTCTACCTGTCTCATCATGCTACCCCAATACACATCTGAATGCATTATCCATAACAGAGAGATATAATAACAAAGGCTTTCCCTGCTCTAGTGGGACCAATACTGGTGAGTTGGACAAGTATTCTTTTATTCTATCAAAAGCCATTTGGTATTCCTCTGTCCATTTCGTGGCAACATCCTTCTTCAGTAATTTGAATATGGGTTCACCGATCACCGTGGATTGAGCTATGAACCGATTGATGTAATTTAGTCTTCCCAAGAAACTCATTACGTCCTTCCTGGTCTTGGGTGGAGGTAACTCTAGGATTGCATTTATCTTTGATGGATCTAAATCTATGCCTTTCTTACTAACAATGAATCCCGCAACCTCTCAAAGAACTTCCGTAGGTCATCTAGGTAGTCTTAACTTCTTTTGGATTTGATAACAACATCATCCACGTACACTTCCATTTCCTTGTGGATCATATCATGAAAAAGCGTAGTCATGGCCCTCATGTAGGTCGCATCAGCATTTTTAGACCAAAAGGCATTACTCTATAGTAATATACCCCCTATGGAGTGATAAACACTGTCTTTTCTACATCATCTTCATCCATCAGGATTTGGTGATATCCTGCACAACAATCGACAAATGATTGCAACTCATGTTTTGCACAATTATCAATGAGTATATGAATATTTGGAAGAGGGAAATCATCCTTAGGACTGGTTCTGTTGAGATCTCGATAGTCCACACATATTCTAATCTTTCCATCTTTTTTGGCACAGGCACAATGTTAGCTAACCATGTGAGGTAATTTGTAAACCTCTCAACGTTTGCCTCAATTTGCTTAGTTACCTCCTCCTCGATCCTTAAACTCAAATCCGGCTTGAACTTTCTTGTCTTTTGTTTAACAGGTAGACAAGTGGGATCAGTTGGTAATTTGTGTGAGACAATATCACTGCTTAATCCTAGCATGTCATCATAAGACCAAGCGAATACATCAACATATTGCTTAAGCAACTCTATTAACTCTTGCTTTTTTTCATCCTCCAAAAGTATGCTGACTTGTGTTTCCTTCACGATTTCCTCACCTCCTAAGTTGACAACCTTTGTTTCATCCATATTGGGTTTTTTTTATGACTTTCAACTTGCTCGATCTCATATGGTAGATTTTCAAGCATCATGCTTTCATTGTATTCTTCGTGATGTTGTTCATCGCTTGCACCTTGCTCGGTGGATTCATTACATGTCATAACCGTTGGACGAGGAGTTTTACTAATATGAGTGCTCAAAAGTGCAAAAGGTAAGTAAAAATAAATAGATATTTAAAATAACGAGGTATTTTTTAAGAAAAATAAAGTCTTTTTATTTTAAAGCATTCTAGCTTTTAGAAGAGTCAAGCAACAAAATATTAGGCATGATTCAAGCCTCAATTTGATCATGTACATTTTTAATAATTAAAACTACTTTTACACACTACCAGTACTCTGGTTGAAACAAGAATGGGCTAATGGTCTAGTTCTACAAGATTTCTCTAGGTTCGGCATCACGAATGGTCAATTTGTTGAGATTTGTCTCTTCCTCTTCTCCAACCATGGTCACGAACAGATTGCCTAATCCTTCTACGATGTCATCATTGCCTGCTTGATCTGGAATCAAAGCTTGTTCTGGTATAAAGATTGTCTTTCTTGACCTGTGGTGGACTCTTTCCAAGGTAGGCTCACATCCGAGTCCGTTAGTGCCTCTCTGATGCTTCAGCTGGATTGGCTCAACTATGCCATTGGGTCTTGGTCCAAGTCCACTGTTTGGCTGATACCCATACTTCAACATCTATGACACAACCATTTTTGTTGCACTTGACAATTTTGTATCATATGAATCTGCTTCCTCATTGACCCTTACATCTTGCATGATTTCCAAAGTGTGAAAAGTGGCTCTGTCTAACTCGTTGGTAACTGGGATAGAATTGATAGAATGAATGGAGTGACTGAGCTCTCCATTGATGATAACTTATGTGCGACCCCACTCTAATTTCACACACTAATGGAGAGTGGAAGGAACCACTCTTGCTATGTGAACCCATGGCCTTCCCAACAACAGGTTGTAGTTGGATGACACATTCATTACTTGAAATAGAATAGGGAATTCAGCCGGCCCTACTTGCAATGTGGGATAGATCTCTCCAATGACACTTCTTAGCGCTCCATCAAAAACTCTTTCACACAACTTTCCCTTATCTCTCCCATATTAACACCTAAATCCCTCAGAGTGGTGAAAATACATATGTTGCATCCAGAACCACCATCAATTAGAACTCGAGTCACAATCTTATCATAACATTTGAGTGTGATGTGAAGCGCTTTTTTGTGCCCAGCCCCTTCCGCAGGCAACTCATCATCATGGAAAAAAATCTTGTTAGCTTCAACTATTCGTCCAATCGTTGAAGCCAAGGTTTCACTTGTGGTCTCTTTTGGAATGTTCACTCCGCTTAACACCTCGATCAAAGCATTCCTATGAGCTTTAAAACTCATAAGAAGAGACAAAATGGATATGTGGGCAAGCGTCTTCTTCAGCTACTCTTCGACTGAATAGTCTTCTTTAGGTTGTATCTTCTTCTAAAATTCTAGTGCTTCAGCATTGGTAGCATTCTTCTTTGGATTCTGTTCCTTTCCAAGAACTCTTTTATTTAGATCCTCTGGGGCATAAAACCTCCTGACCTAGTCTTCCCTTGAGCCACTACAGTGTCGATCATTTTTCCATTGGTGCCTGCTCGATAGTCCCATGGGACTGCTTTGGTGTCATATTCAGGCTTTCTAGTGATTAGAGTGGTCATTACAACTCTTGGGAGATACGTTTGGATGGTCAAAGGTTCCCTTAGTTGAATAGTGATAACAGGTTGTGCCGAAGATGTCATGACATCTTCTTCATCATGTTTGGATAGTCGGGACCCTCATATTGGTCATCTAGAGTAACCATGTTGACCTCCCAATTCTCATGGTTTGGCAATGGGTTGTTGTTTTCATTGGGAGGTGCTGGAGTGCATTTGATTACTCCTCTCCTGATCAAAGACTCGATCTGGTTCTTCAAAACAACACAATCTTCTATGTCATTGTAACATCCGACAATTTAAAATGAATATGAAGAAGCTTGAAATTGGAAGTAGTCATTTTTGGAAAAAAATTCAGAATCTGGAAATTCGGCCAAGTGTGGAAATCAGTGAGTTTTTGGCCAACTTTGAGCAGTCATAACTCCTAGCTCAGGATGATCCAGGAGTAGTTCTAGTTATGTTTG
>JAJOOG010001494.1:0-31829 GCA_029582565.1 Solanum infundibuliforme | reverse complement strand
TGTTGGTGTTTTTTAAAAATGGGGCAGCACAAAAAGATTGAAAATTTCTCTCAATGGATTGAAATGACTTTCAATAGCTTTCAATAATTTTATTAAGCATTGAGGGGCTTTAAATAGCCAACATAAAACACATAATCTGCATAATTTAAAATTTAAACAACTTGAAATATCTCAACAAACTAACTAAAATTCAAAATTCAAATTTATTCAAACTAAATAACTTATTTTGCTAAAAGTTATTGCAGTAACTAAAAGCAAACTTCAACAAAGTCACTATGGCACCTACCATAATCCATCAGTCGTAGGCCAACCCATATCCCGGAACGACCAGTAACATGCATATTGGGCAGAATCAACAACCAACGGAAAAAATAAAATAATTTAAAGGAAACACAATGGAGAAGAGAACAACAACAATATATACAAAGGCCAGAATACAAGATCCAATCCCACGACCTGGGAACGAAAGTACAAATCTCCTATAAGAGTACAAGTCCAAAAAGTACATACTTGTCTTGAATACAAAAGACTAGTCAAAAACTATATACATCTGGAGATAGGTCGAACTAGGACGCCATCAGCTCACCTTCTATCTCTGAAGATATGCTCCAAGAAGGCTCAAATCACCGTTATTGGCTAGTGCTTGGATCGGCATTAAGAAAACAGATGCAAAGTGTAGCATGAGTACCCAAACAACAGGTACCTAGTAGCATCATAGGTCGACTGAGCTTGGAAAGTAAAAACAATATGAAAGAGAGAAAGTGATAGCAACTAGAGGTCACAAGAACGAAGCGATAACATAAATCCTAACTATATAGCCCACGATCTAGAACAAGGACGATATGGTAAAGTAGAACAGTTAGCTATAACCTAACTGGACCCTGATAAGCCCAGAAGGTACACTCGTGCGCAATTCGAAATTAAATAACTCAAACGGACCCCATAAGCTTGATGAGTACACAAAAGAGCTAA
Organism: Solanum infundibuliforme; assembly: GCA_029582565.1. Taxonomy (NCBI): domain Eukaryota; kingdom Viridiplantae; phylum Streptophyta; class Magnoliopsida; order Solanales; family Solanaceae; genus Solanum; species Solanum infundibuliforme. The sequence goes on along the minus strand of JAJOOG010001494.1, from coordinate 30,857 downwards.
GGGTGACACTAATTAAGTCTAAAGTATTCCAGAACTAAAATGGCCATACTCAGACTCAAACCACGGTAAAGGCATCCCGAAGAACCCAGTAGAACCACCAAGTCAGGGCTCGATCTCGACAAATAGAAGTGATACCCAGACTTAAATCATGGCTAGTAAAAATACGGCCAGACCTCGAACCATGGCTAATAGGCATGCGCACGAACCTCGAACCTAGTAATCATGCGCACGAACCTCAAACTGCGGCTAGTAGACTCTGAATGTCTCCCAATCACACGCTCTTTTTCTTTTGGGAAGATACCATAGAGCGAAACCATCTTCAGAGTCACCAGGAACCCACTCTAGCTCGAATTCGAGACCCGACCCAATATAGCTAACAAGGCTAGAAATCGCCAAAGAACAAATCAGGGTCGAAACATAAGAGAAGTTATGGATGAACGGTTACAAGAGTTGAGTTGTCACCTAGCTAAGGATTCATAATATCATACCCAAGTGTGTTATATTAGTCTATAGGGAGTTAAGCCGTACAAAGCGACGTAGAGAATTTCTAAGGCAAAACGGCTCCAAATCGCAAGTCTAAGGCAATCACTAATCTACGTCTAGGCTAAGGCCAAGAACAAGCTACCAATCAATACAACCAACACTAAAGATACCACAAGACACGATACAATCCACGCAACCAAAGTAGCCATGCTCAATTTCCCAAAACTATTCGAAAATAAGGCTAAGACATGCGTTCTATCAACTAAATATGATACAAGCTAGATACCCCACCCAAAGCTAGCTAATCAACATGAATTTACTAACACAAGCTCAATCAAAAGACCGGTAAGTCGTAGCCTACCTCAAAGCTGATTGTGCGCACTTCATATCCACTAAAACAGAGCTTTACCCTTCCGAACCACCTCCAATTGCTGCCATTCTATCAAATAAGTGATCACAACGTCAATACAGATGTTTTGACACCCAAATCGCAATAATTGGAGACGGGCCCAAAAAGAGTAAAAATGTCATTGTGAGACCCACATTGGGAATCCCAAAATTGACTTTGTCAATTGGTCCCGGTCTTCTCAAGGAAGTTGTCCCCCAAAAATGGGCACAATCCGAGCTCCGAAACAAGCTAAACGGTTCATGCAATTAAGCTATCACAAAATCACCATTAAAGAGAGAAAGAAGGGTCTCCAAGACAAGAATTTACCTCTAGTACGAGTCCCCCACACAGTCTCGATGGTCCCAACACGTCGCTCCATTAATTCCTGACCTAACAAAACGAAAACGAGCTCAATCAGAGCTCTAGAGACCAAGAAATCAACTTCACCAATTTGCACATTGATTAGATTTTTTGAGTCTGCTCTTTTGAAAAAGACCACTTAAATGACTTCCGCGAATGCAGGCCCATGGCCATGATCGCGGTGGTCAATAGGGTCAGGTCAACCCCGACCCTTCTTTGGGAACGCAAAGGGTCGGGAACCCTTCTCTTCGCGAATGCAAAGCTGAGCTCGCGAATGCGGTGACCAAATCTCTTGGTCTTCCCAAATGCGTCCCCAAGCCCGCGAACACGATGAACAAATTGAGGTGCACCATCAAAGGCTGCACCAGCTCAAGTTGAACTTAGCAAAACGCCACGACAGGGACTCGAGATTCATTTGGAAACCTGTGCATTCAAACGAACTATGCTACCCCACCAAATTCGACATTCTGGACTCAACGGAGATGTCAAATCTTTTAACGGAGGTTGTCTCGACAAAAAATGGATCCCACACTCTAGCTCTGTTTGAAGCCAAAATCCACGAGGTAGCTAAGAATGAGCCCAAAAGCCTCAAGGTCCGCACCAAAGGTCCTTCTAGACCAAACTTGATGTTTCGTAGCTAACAGAACCGTCATAGTTGCATTCTGAGGCTGTCGACCTGAATTTTTGACCGAAGTCGACCATTCAAGTTTCAAAAGCTCCAAAACACGAAAACTTGCACAAAACCAAATGAACGATCAGGTGACAAAACTGTGAGTCCCATCTAGTAAAAAATGACTAGGGGTTGCTACAGGAAAGCTCTAAACGCCTAAAATAACACAAAAAAGAGAGGAAATGACCTAGACGATCATTAAAAAAATTTCATCACGGAGGCCCCTGATGTATTTCCTAACAGAAGCCATCAACACTTTCAACATTGTTGGTGCGCAATTCATCTCCTTTACCATATTTAAGAGTAATAGCCTTTTCCTATAAGTCGTTTCTTCCGTCATTAAACCTCTAATGCCATTTTAATAAAACTCTTGTGCTGCATCTTCAAATTCTTGATTCTCGATCCCCCAGTTTTTTTGTCTCTTGTAACAGTTTCCTGTTTCACCAAATAGAGCTTTCTCTTGTTGTGGCCCCCTTCTCGTAGGATGTTTCATCTAATCTTATCCAATTGACTTTCAACCTTTGCAGGCATGGGAAATAAGGACATTATATGAGTGGGAATTCCATAGAGAAAATTGTCAGTAAGTGTTAGCCTGCCTCTAAAGGATTTGTACTGCTTCGTCCATATTTATGCAATAGCCCCTTGCCATACAACAATATCCTTCATTTTTGCACCCAGAGGCATACCAAGATACATATGTAGAAGGATTAGGAAACCATTCAATCCTACAAGATAAGATGGCAGCCAACTCATGGATGATGTGATTAGCACCGGGTTTCATTTCATTTCCTTAGCTTCTCCTTTTTCCCCCTTGCTTGAGATCCATTCAACAAAGGTCATCAATCTATTTGGTCTGATGTATGAGAGATGTTCCTCCAGACAACCTTCATCAAGGAATTTTCTCACCAATTCATCTTGAGTTGGCCCTTCTATGTGTGCCAATGCTTATTCTTTTGTGCAGAGAGGGAAAAACTGGTAGATGAGCAAGCAGTTTAACCCGGCCGGTAGTTCTCTGATATTGTTACACCCATCTTCATATTGTTTGAAGTGTGTACATGTAACCCTCTACAATGTGAAAAGAGGATACATAGAACAAAAAAGAGAAAGAGGGGGAGGGGGGGACTAATCCAAAGCTTAACAAAGTTTTCTTTCTTTATCAAGTTTGCTGTCGCTAAGAAGTATTGGTTGCACTATCAATGAAAATATTCACTCTGCACTGTTAGAGAATCTGTTGGTTTTTAAAAAGATAGTGCAACAAAATTGGTTTGAAGAGTGACTAAAAATATCTCAATAATTTTTTTAAGCACAAGAGGTTTTCTTAAATAGCCAAGTTGAAGACATAATTTGTAGAAAATCTGCATAACAAAATTCAAATAAAACTAAAACAACCTAATAGAAATATAAATTTAATATGTAGATTCATGCTAAACTTAAGCAACACATTATGCTAAAAAAATAACTGCACTAATTGAAAGTGAATTTTAACTTTCATTCTTTGCTTGCTTTAGCTACTGCAATTTAAAAAAATACCCCTCCTCAGTTTCTACTGTTTTTTAACTTGCACGTTTTTTTAATTAATATTTATCTTTCTCTTTCTTTATGATCATTTAGCTTTGTGCTTAAAAATACCCTCAATAACTTTTTCTTGTCTGAAAGTTTTTCTTGAATTTTTTTTAATCCGGACAGTAATAGGATTTGCATGGAGTGTTTATAAGGATCGTTCTTACATTACAACATCCATAAATCATAGATTCAAAATATGATTTCATCCTCATCGATCAAATGATTTGATAATTATCGTAAAGTGCTATTACTAACTCAAAGACATATTTATATTTATAGTTGCTATTCATAACTAAAAAATAAAATAAAAAATATGCTAATGATTTATGAAAACAAATTTCAACCATAGCTTTTGCATGAATATATATATTATTCATAACTTTGTTTGCCATGTTGGGGGTTGATGGAGATTCTTGATGTAGAGAAACTCATATTATTGCATGGTTTCAGGAAAAAGCTTGGATTTTTTGCTGGATCACTAAATTCTCCTGTACGTGAAAAGCTTCTAGAGTGGTGGGGAAATGATTCCGAAATCTTTGTGCACTTTGGTCGCCTTGATAGATCGTATGCTGAAGAACTTCTTGGTAGCAAATTCTGCCTTCATGTGAAAGGCTATGAAGTCAACACTGCTCGCATTGTTGATGCGTTGTTTTATGGCTGTGTACCTGTGATCATTGCCAACCATTATGATCTTCCATTTGCAGACATATTAGATTGGAAACATTTTTCAGTCATTGTTGCCACGCTAGATATCCCTCTATTGAAGAAAATCCTTCAAGGCATAACTCAACAGGAGTATTTAGTATTGCAAAGCAATGTTCTTAAGGTAAGAGAACACTTCCAGTGGCATGTTTCCCCAATTGATTTTGATGCCTTTTATATGGTTATGTATGAGTTGTGGCTAAGGAGAAGTTCTTTAAGGCTTCAATGAACGGTTTACCAGATAATATCTTCATTATGATATTAATCCCATTTTTCATAGGGGTTCCAATGAACCTTTCTTTAGGTTTCCTTTCCGAGGAAGCTAGTGTTTAGTTATTACAGTGATTTTTACCATAATGTTATAAATATAGTGAATGTATATCTTTTAGAGAAAATTTAAGAATCTAACTTTGGGACCAAGTCAATTTTTCTCTATAAATACAAGGGTTCTCTTCATTGTAAAATCAGAAATAATAAGTTATGTCTTCACCGTACTTTCTTTTCATTATTTTATATAGTTTCATAACACGTTATTAACATGAGACTCTAACCAATTCCGTCCACTACAAAATCATTCCAAAGGTATAATACGTTTTATTAAGTACTTATATGTGTTCTTAAAAGTACTGCGACGGAAACAATTTTTAAACAGGATGCAAACTGATCAAATGCCTAATGATTACAATGATCTGTATAAGGAATATACCGGGTAAGTATGTGTTTATTTATCTCTTCTTCAGAACAAGATAATTTTTTGTAAGCAAATAATCTATTACTTAATTTTGTTCATTGATGGCAATGATGACAAATAATTAATTTTGTTAATTGAATATGAGAATATTGGAAAACTATATGCACAGCGAACCAGAATCATATTGATTACATGAATAATAAATAATTAAATCGTTTGTGCTAGAACACATAGAATTATGCTAGAACACACAAAATTTTATGAAATTTGATTCAAGAATTACCTCTTGAAGTGTTGAAGTGTAAGCAGATACCTTCAAGCAAATCCACAAATTAGACCTTTATGTGACTCCACAAGTTAAACAACAGTTCGCGGTCTTCTACAGTGATTCCAAGTTTACATCCGAACTCTCTCAATACTTGGGTGGACAACTATCAAATAGAAAACTTATTTCTTTCTAGGGTTAAAAGAATCCCTAATTATAGAGATTTCTTCTCAGTTGTCACAACCCAAGGTAGCCCCTAGGCGTAACATGGCGTATAGGACCCCGAGAGGCCCCATACAAGTCATTTAGCATACATAGACAAGATAATGGAAATCAAGAGATTAAAAGAGAGTTTCAACATATAAGAGTTTTATAGAGAAAAACCGAAATCTAAACATCGTCTCAAGCCATATAGGTCATAAGAGTTTATCGGGGAGCAGCCCGTACATCAAGTTCTCAAAAACTGAAAGTAAAGACAAAAAGGGAAACCAATCTTGGTCCTCGGAATATGAGGACTCACCAACACTTCAATCTTCTATGTGAGATCCCTAGCCACGGAAGTGTGAATCTGTAAGGTCGGACCCTACATTTTAGGAAATGTAGACAAGAGTATGCATTAGTACAAAATACGTACCAAGTATGATAGTCATGCGTAAAATATTTGAAAACATACTTAAAAGAGATACCTTCATGAGATACAATGACCAAGCTAAAACATGAGATAAAGAGTTAGAAAACATGAGTCATAAAACATGGTCAATACACATAGTCATCATCTTAAACATGTATGAGATACTTCCTTGAAGTAACCTTAGTTCATCATAGCTTGCTTGTGGGAAGTAGCCTTGACCGACATATAAGACCATGTGAGCTATCAACATGGAATCCGGTGTCTCCCACACCGAAAAAGGGTGTCCTACTTGCCAAGATAAGGACCATGAATTTCTACCTTATGTGGATCCACTAGCTAATGTCTATCTAGATAATCCTATGTTGGCACATAGTTTATGGGACACGGGTAATCGTCACTTGTCCACTTGGTTCTAAGCTTAACTTCCATGAAATAGTTCTTGATTATATTCCTCTTATCTTTTAAAGGAACATGGGTAATCGCCTCTTGTCCTTACATCATGTGACATCCACATGAACACCATACAAATAATGCCTCCAAATCTTTAAGGCAAACACAACAACCGCTAGTTCAAGGTCATGGTCAAATAATTATTTTCATGAATCTTAAGTTGCCTTGAAGCATAGGCAATAAATTTTCCATTTTGCATAAGGACACATCCTAACCCAATTCTCGAGGCATCACAATAAACGACAAAACCATTTGTCCCTTTGGTAATGCCAACACCGGAGCGGAAGTAAGTCTATCCTTCAATTCTTGAAAACTCCTTTCACATGCTTCAGACCATAAGAACTTAACCTTCTTTTGAGTCAATGGAGAAGTGATCGAAGAGAACCCTTCAAAAAACCTCCTATAGTAACCGGCTAAACTCAAGAAACTCCTAATATATGAAGGGGTTAGAGGTCTAGGATAACTCTAACCGCGTCTGTCTTCTTAGGATCTACCTCAATACCCTTACCGGAAACAATATGCCCAAGAAAATCGATGAACTTTAGCCAAAACTCATATTTACTAAACTTTGGAAAGAGTTGTTGGTCCTTGAGTACTTGCAATACAATGATCGGTATGCTTGTCTTCACTCCTCAAATAGACCAATATATCATCAATGAACACAATCACAAACATGTCAAGGTATTGTCTAAACACCTTATTCATAAAATTCATAAATGCCACCAGAGCATTAGTCAAACCAAATGACATTACTAAAAACTCATAATGACCATACCGAGTTTGAAAAACCATTTTCGGAATGTCATCTTATTTCACCCTCAGTTGGTGATAACCTGACCGGAGGTCAATCTTGAAAAAATAGTTAGCCCCTTGAAGTTGGTCAAACAAATCATCTATTCTTGGAAGAGGATACTTATTCTTAATGGTTACCTTGTTCAATTGCCGGTAGTCAATACACATACGGAGCTAGAGCACCCCATGGAGAGATACTTGGTCAGATGAAACCCTTATCCAACAAATCCTTCAACTGCTCTTTTAATTCCTTCAGTTCTACTGGGGCCATACGATAAGGAGGAATATAGATAGGTTGCGCATCGAGGAGAAGGTTAATAACGAGTCATTTCCCTTTCGGAAGGAATACCGGTAACCACATCGGGAGAACATTCTTGTTCACCACGAGTCTGAAATTTGTTTTGCTTCTGACTTCCACTAGGACCAGATGAAGGATTAGGTTGAGCCCATCGACGACTATCTCCCTCATTCTTAGCAACTGAGGGACAATCCCTTATCTTGTGGTCCATCTTACCACAACCAAAGCAAGCATTTGAACCGGCTAGACATTTACCCTCATGGTTCCTTTCACATTTAGCACAAGTAGGCAATGAAGATCCATTACCATTTCCTCCTTGAGGCTTAGGGTTAGACACCCTATCTTTGTTAAACTTAGAAGAAACATTGGAGGAACCTTGACCAGAAAACCTTTGTCGAAATTTAGAACAACCATGTCCATCAAACCTTGAATGTGAGAAGTTGTCATCACCGGTCTTAGCCCTCTTTGCCTCCCTAGACTTTTCCTTAAGTTTTTCCTCTTTGATTTGTTGAGCATGAACCATGAGACGAGAGATGTCCATATCATTGAAAAGCATGGAGGTACGAAATTCCTTAATAACCATATCGGACACACTCGACACAAACTTACTCATCCTTGCCCTAGGGTCGGCAATCATAGTGGGAGCATATCGAGACAATTGTGTGAACTTCAAAGCATATTCCTTCACACTCATATTTCCTTGACAAAGGTTGATTAACTCAAGCACCTTTGCCTCTATAATCTCAAGGGGAAAGAACCTATCAAGGAAAAAACCTTAAACTTTTCCCAATCAAGAGGACCCATATCTTCCGCTCTCCCTTTCTTTTCATTGGTTGAACCATATTTGGGTGACACCCTTAAGTTGGTAAGCGGCCAGTTCCGCCTTTTCCACCGACGTCACTCCCATGATTATCAACACTTTGTAAACCTCATCAATGAACTCTTGAGGGTCTTTCTCAAACATAGAACCATGAAACTCCGGAGGACTCATTCTAGTGAAGCCCCTCACTCTAGATGTCGTTGTACCCACATTTGGGTTCACGGGGACGAAAAATTCCCTATTGACTTGGGTCGTCATGGCTTGAGACAATACTTGAAAAGCAGCCCTAAACTCTGCATTAGTCACTTACTCAGCCAAACGATCGACTAGAACTTGAGGAGCTTGAGGAGGAGCCTCTTGATTCGCATTCTCTCCCGCATTCCTTCTAGCATATTCCCTTCGAGTGATCATATCTTGTAGAGCATCAGTTAAGGACTAGGAGAGAGACAATATAGAGTTAAACTCTATCGCATGACTTTAGAGTAATGAAAGAAGTGGAGTTTCCTAAACATCTTATAGCCTTTTATTCATAAATGTGACGCGCTACACACTCTACTCGACGTGGCTTATGAGACTTCCTAGGACCTTTCTAAACCTTATGCTCTGATTACCAATATTGTCACAACCCAAGGTATAGGACCCCGACAGGCCCCATACAAGCGACTTAGCATACATAGACAGGATAATAGAAATCAAGAGATTAAAAGAGAGTTTCAACATATAAGAGTTTTATAGAGAAAAACCGAAATCTAAACATCGTCTCAAGCCATCTAGTACATTCGGGGAGCAGCCCGTACATCAAGTTCTAAAAATCTGAAAGTAAAGACAAAAAGGGAAACCAATTTCGGTCCTCGGAATATGAGGACTCACTAACACTTCAATCTTCTATGTGAGATCCCTAGCCACGGAAGTGTGAATCTGTAAGGTCGGACCCTACATTTTAGGAAATGTAGACAAGAGTATGCATTAGTACAAAATACGTACCAAGTATGATAGTCATGCGTAAAATATTTGAAAACATACTTAAAAGAGATACATTCATGAGATACAATGACCAAGCTAAAACATGAGATAAAGAGTTAGAAAACGTGAGTCATAAAACATGGTCAATACATATAGTCATCATCTTAAACATGTATGAGATACTTCCTTGAAGTAACCTTAGTTCATAATAGCTTGCTTGTGGGAAGTAGCCTTGACCGACATATAAGACCATGTGAGCTATTAACATGGAATCTGGTGTCTCCCATATCGAAAATGGGTGTCCTATTTGCCAAGGTAAGGACCATGAGCTTCTATCTTATGTGTATGCACTAGCTAATATCTATCTAGAAAATCCTATGTTGGCACATAGTTTATGGGACACGGGTAATCGTCACTTGTCCACTCGGGTCTAAGCTTAACTTCCACTGAATAGTTCTTGATTATATTCCTCTTATCTTTTAAAGGAACATGGGCAATAACATCTTGTCCTTACATCATGTAACATGGGTAATCACCTTTTGTATTTCAATAGAGAGCATGGGTAATCGCCTCTTGCCTTAACATTAGAATAGCTCCTTAACATTGGTTCATTTTAGGTGAGAAAGCCTTACTACCTTAAGAATCCCTTTTATCTAAGATAATCCTTTCATAATCATGCTTTCATGTGTAAGTGAGAAATCATTTCAACAACACAACAACAACAACAACAACAACAACATCATTGATAATTCAATCTTAAAGCATCCTTAAGCATTTACATCAATTTCATAAGAACATGCATAATTCCATAATTCCCCTTTCATGGTTCAAAACCCACTTTCAATCATCAATATCTAGAAAATATGGATTGGACATGGGTTCATGGGAATTCATCATAAAATCATGTTATTATATCAATTCATGCTTGATAGATCATAAAACAATCAAATAAATCAATATTTAAAGGAGCCCATGACATGGAAGAAAACCCTAACTCAATTGGGGAATTCTAACTTTATAAATTGGAGAATTTGGGAACTCCATGAGGGAAAGGGCTCCATGGATGAAAACTATGATACCTCAATGCCAGATGCTTGCCTTAAATAAAGGAATTGGAGACTTGACTTGAACCCTAGGTTTATCCCTTATTCTTCAAGTTTTCTAGAGAGAGAATATTTTGAGAGGAATACTTGTTCTTCATTTAGGAATTTGAGAGAATGATTTCAATTGGGGAAATTTGGGGTTAAAAACACTTATATAGGACTTCTATGTAAGGGAAAAATGACATAGTATTAGGATAGAATAATTAGGAAAAGACACAAAAGCCCCTGATTTATAGTTGATGCAACCCCCCAAATAGTGGTTCTCACGAGCCGTCTAAGGGACCACCAGCCGTTTTGGCAGTCGTGGTCCTTGGACTAGTGGCTTGGGACGAGACCCCTGCTGGTGGGGCACTTTGACGGAGACCACCACGACTCATCATCCTCACCACGGGCCGTCAAGGCCTCCGTGGGACGGATGTTGGCCATGGCAACCACTGCCAAGCTCCCACAAGCTCTTTCACGAGCCGTCTCCCTCTCCATGGGTCGTCAAGGCCTCCGTTGGAGGGATCCCTGCGAGGTAGGTATGGGGGAAGCTTACCACGAGCCCTTAAACGAGCCGTGTTTCCCTTCACGGCCCGTGTGGGGCTCCATGGAGGGTCCCATGGTACGATTTTAGCTTGTGAGTTTCCCCCTTATTCCTTTTCTAACCTTTCTCGAATCCGAGGTGTTACACCAGTCCAACGAGGAGAACCAAAAGACATATTTTTCTTCTTCAAGAAAAAATACACGCTTGTTTTCTTTTTAAAAGAAAACTCAGAGACTCTCCATTTTCCTTTAGAAATAGAATTATGAGTTTTAGTTAAATATGAGCACTGTAGGGACCACATAATTAATTATCGAGGCTTTCTATTATGGAAATAATTTCAAATAATTAATTTGAATTATTCTTACCATAATAAATTACAAATTATTCTACTAGCAATTCGTAATTGCAGTTCTCTATTATATTTTGAAATTCCCCATTAAACACATATGAAATTCCCCATGTTAAGAATACAAATACTAATAAATAACTTAAATTACTGACGAATTTAATTCAATGATTAATTTCTTTTAGAGCATTTCTTAACTTATCTCATATGTCATATTCATAAATCCACTTGCAAGGTTTGACACGATGAAAACTTATAAGCTTCTAAACAAAGCATATCATCAATCTCTATATCGAGACATGAATTCCATCAACTATCTTATTATTTCACCAATATATATATTATTACCATCGCGAACCAGGCATATTGACCCATCTCAGAATCTCACCTTTTAATAAATCAAAACGATAATGAATATATATAGATCGTAAAAGTTATATCAGGATTAAGAATATAAGTACATTTAATAATTTAGAGAATATATTTTTGTCAGTCAGTCTAAAATAACTTTTTTTACTCGGTCTCGTTCAATACATACAAAATGCACTAGCACAAGAAAAGGAGAAAGTGTAAAAGGATTTCTTCATCATTTTTTTGCTTTCAACAGATCAGATTATATTGTTGGACTTTTTTCGATCTTTTGTTGTTCCTCTTTTTCTAATACATATGGGTTAAGACTTTTGATGTACCTAGTTGTTTTTGTTTATTAAATTAATATATAATGCCTTCGTTTCAATATTATGATACATTATATTTTTATCATGCACAATGCATCGTGTTCAAATATTAGTTTTGATACATACCCTTAATTCATATAAACACAAATTAGTATGTATCATGTTCATAGTTATGTATTCGATACATAACTATTACAAATTTGGTCATCTTTTACTACCAGATACATACACTTAAACTTATTCAACTAGAAAACTATATATCTGTAGACACTATCAAATATTATTGTTCATACATAAACACCAATATTTTATAATAATATTAGTTTGTATCATATTCATAGTTATGTATATGACACAATTGATAGAGTAACTGGTTGATTTTTTTTTTGAATTTTTGTTGTTAATCTTTTCGTGATACAAATGGGTTCTGGTCTATTTTCATATCTAAATATCTCAACAAAATAGATATATTTATCATGTATCATCTATTGTTTTCAATTTTACGATTTGGGAGAGATTTGAGAGAAGAAATTTTGAATTTGAATTGTTTGAATCTGTTATGATTTGGGAGAGATTCACATCGATTTGATTTGAGGAACTGACATTTAATTTTACATTTATTTTCCTTTTTAATCTCAACAGACAAGTTGTATCCGAATGAATGAGATGTATCCGGATGACACAAATTTGAAGGAATTTTGTAGATTGAAAAAGAGTAGGGATAAAATATAATATGCTCCTTAAACTATGGGATTCCTAAAAATTATACTAAACATATTGGGTTAGGTCCAATGTGGATAAATATTTTCCTAATGGATCCAATTTGTTTAGTTTTCTCGAGAAAAAAACTCATGTTTCTAAAATTGTGGGTTGTGAATAATCTCAATTATGATACAATAGTTTATATATTTATCAAGTTGGTAAATAAGAAAAAAACAACATTAGTGATATACGGTCTTATTTGATCATGAGGTATGATTTTCTCTAATTATAATGCATGAATGGTTTATAAGATAATTAATAATCTTGAAACTATTATGTGATGATTAATAATGAAAAGGTTATTATATATGAAATACTTACGGTAAGTTTAAAGGAGCATTTTTTATCTTTAAAAAGTTGAATTTCCTCATTGTTGATAAACATTTTCTTATTCTAATCCTATTTTGCATAAAATAATATATAAATTATTGCAATTTAATATAGACAATTCATGAATCATATATTTGAACAAGGAAAGCTAAAAATTTAAGCCGCTGCCGAAAACCTAATTATTGCCTTGCCTATCGAATTCCATGGCCTCGACGACCACCGGTCACCCTCCTGCGGTGGAGGCAGGGCCAGTGACATCCATCACCAGCCCAATTTCACCCAAGCCTACTGATCTTAGGCGTATTTATGTGCGTAATAACCAATTAATCCCATATATCTAGCTAAGTTTGAGAGCAAATTCCTGATCTGTAGTGCAATTTTAAAGTCCATTTATAGTATCTCCTCTAACCAACATGATTAGATGTTGTAGGGTGCAAAGAAAGAAAAAAAGAGCGAAAAAGGACGTCATGCATGAGGTCAGAGCTTAGAGTCGAAGTTGCTAAGGAGAAATGGCTAAGAAGCTGGAAAAATACATTGTGAGGGAGCAGCTCCGCGACGCGGAGCTGAAGCTAGCATGTGGAAAACAATTTAGCTTAACAGAGGAGTAGGCGATGGTTGCGCGTAACGGTCTGGATTGATCTGTTCACAACATACAGTGAGGGAACAGGTCCGTGAGGTCCACGTCGCAGACCTGGGTGCCAGATTTGCACCACGTGTTTTATTTTTTAGACTATAAATAGCCCAACTGTGTTATTTTATTATTATCCAGTTTTTGAAAAATGGGAAAAGATGATTTGGGCGATTTTGCTGACATTATCTAAGGCTTTCTTCTATTTTTTCATTTTGGTAAACACTTCTATGATCTTTGAACATTATTTGATGATGTTTTATTCTATGAGTAGCTAAATTCCCTTATTCTAGGGTTGTAGCTATGATTAATGGTTTAATAGTATTTATATCTAGCATGAGATGGGTTTTCTTATGATTTATGCTTACATTCTTGTTTAACTATTTTAATGACTGATCAACATTAAAATAAACCCATTGTCCACTCTTGAACTCGGAAGACGAATAGAGGGATAGACCAAAGAATGTGGGAAGCGTTTTTATTCTAGGGTAAAACTTAGAGTGTTTCGTATATAGGATATTATTATACTTATATGCCGCGTTTGATTAATGGGCAAGATGATAGCTTAATGCTCCGCCATTGGTTCATGCCTATCCCCACTCAATGATGTAGTTAGACTGTTAATGGTGGTAGGCGATTAGAGGTCGGGAGATCATGATCGTAAAATTAACCTTGTGAATCAATAATGAGGTTAACCCGTCGAATGCTAGGATAAGTTTTTATTATGTTTGAAATCGGTAATGCTACAACCCTGGAATATTTTCCACATTGTGAAATTCATTTGTTTGCAACTATTTAATTGTAGTATTTAATATTTGAAATTGTTCAATTTAGTTGATACAAACAAATTCCTAAATTGTATGTCGCATAAGTAAATTTATTTTAGTTACAAGAAAGTTAGTGTTTGTTGATTTGAAGTCCTTTCGGTTCGATTAATCCGGCTCGAAAGAGTCGTTGTACTACTTGAGTTACCACGTGTACTTGTGTGTGCTTTTGGTTGCAACAATTTTTTGGCACCGCTGCTGGGGACTTTAAAATTGGTAGATATTTAATTTTTGAGTTTCTAAATTATTTGTACAAGTGTTGACAACTTGATCTTGGCTCTTCATTTCACAGGTTGTGTCAAGTTTTCACATTGGAAGACGACCAGGACTTGGTAGAGCCTGTAGCTGAACCGGAGAGATTTGTTCGTTACCGGAGAAGGCAAAAGAGACTCACATATCTTGTTCCTCTTGTCGCTAGTGAACCAGAAATCCCAGAAGAAAGGAGGGATCAAGACACACCTGCAGTGATGTCAGAAATGAAAGTGAGAGACGTGGCAATCCCACAAACCACCAATGTTACTTCAAGTATTCAGAAACCTGCAGCTGGTGGGAGATTTGAATTGAAGCAAAACATGGTGTAAATATTGCACACAAACGAATAGTTCACTGGTCTATCTCATGAGGACCCACGAGTGCATATTCAGAATTTCCTTAAGTTCAGTGACACATACACCTCAACTGGAGTGAACTCTGATTATGTTAGGCTCACATTATTTCCCTTTTCTCTGCTAGGGGGAGCAAAAAGATGGTTGAACTCTGAGCCCGCAAATTCCATAGCATCGTGGGATGATCTTACCCAAAAGTTCTTGATAAGGTTTTTCCATCCGTGAAAACAGCCAAGCTAAGAAGCGACATATTAAGCTTTCGACAAAAAGGAGGAGAAAACTTGTACCAAGATTGGGACAGGTTTAAGTCCCTGTTGCTAAGTTTTCCACATCATCATCAAGCTAACGAAGTGTTGGTCCATAACTTTATTGAAGGGTTGGAACCAAACACAAAAATTTTACTTGATTCTGCTGTAGGTGGAAAAGCTTTGGAGAAGACATATGCTGAGCTGTTTACATTACTTAATAGAATTTCATAAGGTAATCCCGAGTGGAATGGAGGAGGAGCTAAACCGGTTGTACAAAAGACTGCTGGAGTGTTGGAAGTGGATGCAGTGACAGCCCTGACTGCACAAATTGCAGCAATGCAGAATATGATGACTACATATTCAACATGCCACTAGGACAACATCAAGCTCAAGTTAATATGGTGCAACAACCACCAACATGGTGTGAAGTATGTGGAGGTGGAGATCACACTGTTGAGGTATGTGGAGCAAACCCAAAATATGTTCATTTTGTAGGTAGTGCCCAGCGAGGAGGAAATCACCAAAATTATGGCAATACCTACAAACCAAGTTGGCGGAATCACCTAAAATTTTCATG
Source organism: Solanum infundibuliforme (assembly GCA_029582565.1). Taxonomy (NCBI): domain Eukaryota; kingdom Viridiplantae; phylum Streptophyta; class Magnoliopsida; order Solanales; family Solanaceae; genus Solanum; species Solanum infundibuliforme. Next base: position 15,155 of record JAJOOG010001494.1, on the reverse strand, counting down.
GGGTGGTAATCAAAACTAACACCAAGGACAGAACCAGTACAGGCCACAAGGTAGTGGACAACATTACAATCAGCAAAGCCATGGAAACCAGCAAGGAACCAGCAAGGTCATGGTAATCAGCAGGCTGCCAAGCAAGGTGATATGCGTGTGGAGGACATACTAAAACAAATCATGGCTGACCAAGCTAAGTTAGCAGCAGATGTCTGAAACAATCAACTAGTGACTCAGAATTTGGAGAAGCAGTTTGGGCAGTTCGCTAGTGCACAAAATTCCCGACCACAAAGGGATTTGACTGGTAATGCTGATCCAAACCCAAAACAGGTAAATGTTGTGAGTACTCGTAGTGGTCGTCCATTGGATGAGTTACTGCCAAAGACCAAAGCTGTTAAAGAAAAAGGAAAACAGGTAGATGAAGCTGGATCAAGTGAGCAAATGGTGGATGAGGAACCAAAAGCAAAACCACCTCCTCCATTCCCACATAAATTCAAAAAGCAGAAGGAGGAGGAATGTTTCGGTAAGTTTATTGAATTACTCAAACAAGTACATGTTAACTTGCCTTTGATTGATGTGTTGCAGGGCATTCCTAAGTATGCCAAATATTTGAAAAATGTGGTAGCCAACAAAAATAGATTGGCGGAGTATACAACAGTGGCACTCACTGAGGAGTGCAGTTCTAGGATCCAGAATAGGCTCCTAACTAAGTTGAAAGATCTGAGAAGTTTTACTATACAAATAAAAATTGGTAAGTGCATTGAGGCAAGATGGTTGTGCGATTTGGGCGCAAGTATCAATTTGATTCCTACTTCTATGTTTCTTAAGTTAGGACTAGGAAGGCCCAAGTCCACAACCATTATGTTGCAATTAGCCAACCGTTCGGTAGCAAGGCTAGATGGCGTTATCGAGGATGTCTTAGTCCAAGTGGGAACTCTGATCTTTCCCGTAGACTTTGTCATCTTGGATTTTGAGCCTGACCCAGAGGTCTCATTTATTTTGGGACGCCTATTCATAGCAACCGGTGGTGCGTTAATTGATGTGGAGGCCAGTAGACTGACAATGAGGGCTCACGATAAGGTAGATGTATTTGATGTGTACAAGGCAATGAAGTTGCCTGCAATATATGAGGAGTTGTTCGCAAATACAGTCATTGATGAGGAAACAACAACTAAATATGTTGAATCCCGAGACGTTTTAGAGAAAGTGTTAATTGGGCAGGACATTGAGGGGGACACTGAAGCCCAGGAGTTGTCTAGCGTTCTAGATGTACCAAATGTGAGTATGCTTCGCAAGTTTGTGGAGCCATTAAACAGAGTCTTGGGACCACCCCTAAGTCATCAATTGAGGAAGTACCAAAGCTGGAGTTGAAAGCTCTCCCCTCTCATCTCAGGTATGCATTTTTAGGTGCTAATGAATCATTACTTGTAATCCTTTCTTCTGCTTTGTTTGAAGTGCAGGTTGAGGCCTCTCTGAAAATATTGAGGAAAAGGAAAAAGGCGATAGGCTGGTAGATGGCTGACATACATGGCATCAACACAGATTTATGCATGCACAAGATATTTATGGAGGAGGGCCACAAGTCAAGCGTACAACCTTAGCGCAGATTAAACCAAATGATGAAAGATGTGGTACGGAATGAGGTAATTAAATGGCTGGATGCAGATATTGTATACCCTATTTCAGACAACAAATGGGTCAGCCCGGTTCAATGTGCCTACAAAATGAGGCATGACAGTGATCACCAATGAAAAGAATGAGCTGATTCCAACCAGGACAGTGACAGGGTGGCGAATATGCATGGATTACAGGAAACTAAATGAGGCCACCAGAAAGGATCACTATCATGTTCCTTTTATTGATTAGATGCTGGACATATTAGTTGGGCAAGAATATTATTGTTTCCTGGATGGCTATTAAGGATACAACCAAATCGTGATTGCACCAGGAGACTAGGAGAAAACTACATTCACTTGTTCGTATGGGACATATGCTTTCAAGAGAATGTCGTTTGGGCTATACAATGCCCTAGCCACCTTCCAAAGATGCATGATGGCTATCTTTCATGATATGGTTGAAGATTTTGTGGAGATATTCATGGATGACTTCTCAGTCTTCGGGGAGTCTTTTGACAGGTGTCTGGAAAATTTGGACAAGGTGCTGGTGAGATGCGAGGAAACTAATCTCGTCCTAAACTGGGACAATGTCATTTTCTAGTGAAGGAAGGGATTGTATTGGGTCATAAGGTGTCAAAGCGAGGGCTGGAAGTTGATCGGGCCAAAGTGGAAGTTATTGAAAAGCTACCTCGCCTAGTCTCTGTTAAAGGGGTGAGAAGTTTTTTGGGTCATGCTGGTTTCTACATGAGATTCATCAAGGATTTCTCTAAGACTGGGAGACCTATGTGCAGTCTCCTAGAGAAGAAGAAGAAATTTGTATTCGATGAACAATGCATTCAAGCTTTTGAAGCCTTGAAGAAGAAGTTAACAGAAGCTCCAATCCTGACTTCCTTAAATTGGGAGCTTCCTTTTGAGCTGATGTGTGACACAAGTGATGTGGTTGTAGGAGCAGTATTAGGGAAAAGGAAAGAGAATGTGTTTCACTCAATATATTATGCAAGCAAAACACTGGATGCAGCCCAAACCAACTACACAGTGACCGAAAAAAAAATGCTAGCCTTGGTCTATGCTTTTGACAAATTTAGATCTTACCTAGTAGGGATTAAAGTTGTTGTTTATACTGACCATCCAGCTATCAGGTACATGGTCAATAAGAAAGATGCAAAGTCGCGGTTGATTAGGTGGATTTTGTGGTTGCAAGAGTTTGACATAGAAATCAAGGACCGAAAAGGTTCTAAAAATCAGATTGTAGATCATTTGTCCAGGTTGGAGAGTTCGTCACATGTGGGGGAGCAAAGTCAGATTCGGGAAGAATTTCCGAATGAACAAGTATTGGCGCTAGAGGTGATAGAACTACCATGGTATGCAAATATTGTTAATTATTTTGTGAGTGTATTGTTCCCACCGAGTGCAACCACACATCAAAACAAGAGGCTGGTTTATGATGATCAGTTCTACATATGGGATGAGCCTTATCTCTTCAAGCAATGTCCTGACAAAATGATGAGGAGGTGTGTGCCTGAATTTGAGATGAGACAAGTGATGGATAGTTGCCATTCATCTGCATATGGAGGTCATCATGGAGGTGTGCACACTGCACATAAGGTGCTCCAATCAGGTTTTTTCTGTCCTACTCAGTTTAAAGATGTTGCAGGGTATATGAAAAGTTGTGATCAATGCCAGAGGATGGGGTCTATTTCCAGACGACATGAGATGCCATTGAATAACATCTTGGAGGTCAAAATATTTGATGTCTGAGGGATCGATTTCATGGGACCATTCCCTTCATCTAATGGAAATTAGTATATACTGGTAGTTGTGGACTATGTGTCAAAGTGGGTTGAGGCAGCAGCTCTGCCTACTAACGATGCTAAAGTTGTGTTGAAGTTCTTGAAGAAACATATCTTCACTCGATTCAGAACTCCTAGAGCAATAATCAGTGATGGAGGGACGCACTTCATAAATCAATTAGTGAAGAATATCTTAGCTAAATATGGAGTCAGGCACAAGGTGGCTACATCGTATCACCCTCAAACTAGTGACCAGGTAGAAGTGTCAAACCGGCAGATGCTGCAGAAAATAGTGAATGCCCAAAGGAAAGATTAGGCAATGAAGCTTGATGATGCGTTATGGGCGTACCGGACCGCCTATAAGACACCAAGAGGGACTTCTCCCTATCACTTGGTATTTGGTAAAGCATGTCACCTTCCAGTTGAATTAGAACATCAGGCTTACTGGGCAGTGAAGAAATTGAATCTTGATTTGGAATTAGCCAGGAGAAAAAGGATGGGTCAACTACATGAATTGGAGGAACTCAAACCCCATGCCTATGAAAATGCTAAGCTCTATAAGGAGAAGACTAAGCTATGGCATGATAAGCATATTATGCCCCGACTCTTTGAGCTTGGTCAAAAGGTATTATTGTTTAACTCTAGATTGCGGTTGTTTCTAGGTAAGTTGAAGTCAAAATGGAGCGGACCATTTGAGGTGGTACACATGACCGACCATGGAGCTGTAGAGTTATGGAATGAAGGTAAGCAATCCACGTTCATAGTGAATGGACAAAAAGTGAAGCATTACATTGGACAAGAGGTGGATCGAGAAGAAGAGAGTTTGGATCTGAGCAATGAATGAGGGGGAGCTAAGTAGTGCCGCAACGTTAAATCAGGCGCTAATCGGGAGGCAGCCCGTGACCTTGTACTCTGGAGGATATTTACTTTTTATTTTGTTTTGATAGATTAATTCTCGTTGTTGTTAGTTATAGGTTAGTTTATTTATTTTAGAAGTTGTAATTTGTAATATATTTAAAAAAAAAAAGGGAAATTTTGGGCGAAAAATAGTGGAGTCTGCGACATTACCACGTCGCGGACTTGTTCCTGCAAGGTGATGGCCCCCAAGCGAATAAAGATATCCCAAGTCATGTCCGCGACAGCTCCATGTTGCGGACCTGTTGCTGAGAATGACGAAAATTATGAGGGATTAACAATGGAGTCCACGATCGGAGCGTGTCACGGACCATTTTCCATTGCGCAGAAGTTCTCCCGCGTGACTAAGGGAAATTCACAAGGCATGTTTGCGACAGCTCCGCGTTGCAGACCTGGTAAGTAATTTTGACTTTTCATTAAAAAGTTGCATTTTACCTGGCTAATAGGGTAAACATCCGACCCCCGTGCTCTTTTAATTCCCCAAATCCTCCCTTTAACCCCATTTCTCTCCACATAATTTCATAAATCCCTTTCCCCATCAACCCTAACTCTCTTCCTCAATCAAATCTGTGTCGCGAAGTTGAAAGATCATCATCAAGTTCTTCAATTTTCCTTCTTTTAAACACTCAAGGTATGTTTCTCACATCTTTTCTTCTCTCTTTGGGGTGAAATTTTGATGTAAGTGCATGAAGGGAGGGGATTGATGGGTAATGTTTCTGAAATTGATTCTTCTTGGTATAAACTGTGATAATATGTGAAATGATTTAATCATTCAACCTAAGTTATGGAACCCATGTATGTATACCTTGTTGAATGACCATGGGGAAGTTAAAGAGGTTACTTTGAATTAATTGGGTGAAATTTGGGTTTTGTGAAGTCTTGACTAGCAAATATGTTATGAGGGGTAGGATTGAGTAAAATCATGGTTGTTGGTTTGGATTCTTGAGTAGAATCAAAGTAGTAAGGGGTTTGTATGCTTAAAATAACAAAGGAAAGTCTGAGTACCGTGTTTCTTGTGAAATTTGCGCTTGAAAATAAGTGTGGGGTGATCTTTCATGTTTGGGTCTCATTAACTGAAATGATAATTGTCTAATTGCAGGATAACATGTCTAGCACACAAAGGTCTAGAAAAGCGGTTGTGTCTAGCAGCCGTAAGAGAGTAAGGACTGGCACAATCATTCCCCCCAACACCCGCAGTCCCACGAGGGTAGACCTAACGCTACGGGACTAAGGCAGTCACATCTAAGGGCAAAAAGTGGTATAAATCACACACTGAAGTCAAGTACTTTTCAGATATGATACTTGATGATGTGCAATTAGAGAGGGAGTTCCCCCGAATCATGCGTTGCCTACAAAAGTTGCACATGGGATTCATCTTTCAAGATCCAACAGAGTGCAATGTTAGTGTGGTTTGGGAATTCTATGCAAATTGGAAACCCGATGCTCGTTTTCACTTTGTAACAGTGCGTAGCGTGGAGGTCCCTCTGACACCCTCAGCTATCAATCAGGAGATTAGACACACTCTGTGTGGAGCATAGTCCAATGCGAAATGGATTAGGCATGGGCACCGGGGTTATCATCAATCCTAGTCTTATTCTCACATGAATCGTGAAGCCCGGGTGTGGCTAAAAATTGTAATGAATTGCTTGATACTAGGGTTGCATTTTACTGAAGTTACAAGGGACCGCGTGTGCTTGGTCTATGCTCTGATAAAATATGTACCCATAAATATAGGCGCAGTGTTGGCTATGCGAAAGGCTAGAGTACATCGAGGTCGAAGGTATGCTTTTGAGGGACTAATCACTAATTTGTGAAGGCGAGCTGGAGTACCAGAGGAAAGCGTTAACTACATGGCACCTTTGTTCACCACACCCCTAGATGTCACAAAGACAAAGGGGCTGAAAAATTTACATGGACCCACCTTCACTACTGCTGAGCCTAACAGGAAGGATGATCTGATTCACAACGCGCATGTTTGGACTCGAAATGTTGCACCATAGAAATGGGTGTCGCGATTCAACTCAGGAGCAGTTGAACGAAATTGCAATGAGGTACCCCCTAAATGAACATGCTGATGCATTGCTGGGACTCGGGCTTGCATTTCTAGAGCCCGTATGGGATGATGTTCCAACTGATGAAGACAAGAGACGAACCATGTCGGATAGTGAATCTGATTCTGATGCAGAGGAGGGTGACATGTTGCTCTTGAGGGCACCGACGGTGATGCCGACATGGATGAGTGATCAGGGAAGTACACCTGCCCTACTTTGCTTTCATTTTGATATATGTCGCACTGGGACAGTGTTGCATTTTTAAGTGTGGGGTGGGAGTATTATATCTGTGTAAATATTTTTGTTTTTGCTATTTTGTTTTGGGTTCCTTGGAATTTGTTTTCGATTCTTTGGCCAAGGACAGTCTCGTTGAACTGTATAAAAAGATTTTGTTTCTTAGGATTGAGTCAGTGTCATAGTTGAGTCAAGCTGCCCTATGATAAATGGATGACGACCATCTTAAAGGTAGTTTCCGTCATTGGGTCTGTAGGGTTGGCATTTCGCTAAGGCTGCACAACTGCTTTGAGTTAGACTAAAGGTTGAAAATGATGGATGACTTTGTGTTGAGACATTTAGGCTCTTTTATGTGACTCTAAAGGGCATGTGCTTAAAATAAATTTGTGTCAGTGATTGGGAAGTAGTCTGTAGTGATCAGTTCTGATTTGAATATGTGCCATGTGTGTAAGAATTGTGTATTCCTTGCTACTAATTGAGGTCTAGAACTTGCCTGGTGTGTCTGCAAAGCGAAAAAAAAAAGGATAAGGAGTTGAGGAAGTGATATAGACATTTATTTGACAACCTTGTTTGTTTTCTTCCTGTACCTACTTTGATGTATATCCTTAGTTAACCCCTTCGAGCCTTTAGCGTATTCTTTGGTATACAAGCATGAAGCTAATTCCCCTTCCTTCTGGCCTATAAATTTGATCCAAAAGCTCCTAAGCGCTTTGTGTGAACAATAGTGAAGGAAACGAGAGAATGAGTGGGAAGCCTTAGCATAAGTCTAGCTCGTTAAAAAAAATTATGTTGAATTGAGAATAAAAATGATGGGAAGAAATGAATGTTGAGTGCCTTATAACAAAGGGCCAAGTGGTTTCAAGAAGAAGGTTATTTAAGAAGGTCCAAAAATGAAGTTTGTCTTGTATTAAAGCGCTTCGGAATGCAGTCACTATTTATATCCAAAAATAGTTCCTACCCGTCCCCTAGGTTACAACCCTTAAAAGACCTATTTGATCTTGAACTTCCGTATTCTTGAAAGTAGTGATGCAGTACACTAAGGGCAAGCCTATGGTTAGTTGGGTGTGGCATGTGAATTCTTTTGAGAGTGTGAGTGAAATTTGCTTCCCACACCCATCCACACTCCTATTGTGTGAATTTTTATGTGTGAGTAAATCAGGGTGTTCACTTGTGGTGAGGGCACATGTTTAATGGGGTCTGGTAACTGATATAACTGTGTATCCAAAAGTTGTGCATGAGTTTGTTGCGTTCTGAAAGTCCATTCTTGAGGCTAGAAGGTTTTGTATGAGTTGTCCAAATGAGTGAATGATGTTGTCGTGCTGTTGTGAAGCTCTTGTAGTTGTTGTGGCCAAAACTAGAATGCCTTTAGATGGAAGTGTAGTAGAGTCGTCATATGCATGAAAGAGTGGAAGTGTTCGAGGACGAACAAAGCTTTAAGTGTGGGGTGGAGATCTTAGGCGTATTTATGCGCCTAATAACCAATTTATCCCATATATCTAGCTAAGTTTGAGAGCAAATTCCTAATCAGTAGTGCAATTTTAAAGTCCATTTATAGTATCTCCTCTAACCAACATGATTAGATGTTGCAGGGTGCAAAGAAAGAAAAAAGGAGCGAAAAACGACGTCATGCATGAGGTCAGAGCTTAGAGTCGAAGTTGCTAAGGAGAAATGTCTACGAAGCTAGAAAAATACATTGTGAGGGAGCAGCTCTGTGTCGCGGAGCTAAAGCCAGTGTGTGGTAAACAATTTAGCTTAACAGAGGAGTAGGCGATGGTAGCGCGTCGCGGACTGGATGATCTGTTCACAACATACAGCGAGGGACCAAGTCCGCGTCGCAGACCTGGGTGCCAGATTTGCACCACGTGTTTTATTTTTTAGACTATAAATAGCCCAGTCGTGTTATTTTATTATTATCCAATTTTTGAAAACGGGAAAAGATGATTTGGGCGATTTTGCTGACATTATCTAGGGCTTTCTTCTACTCCTTCATTTTGGTAAACACTTCTATGATCTTTGAACATTATTTGATGATGTTTTATTCTATGAGTAGCTAAATTCCCTTATTTTAAGGTTGTAGCTACAATTAATGGTGTAATAGTATTTATTTCTAGCATGAGATGGGCTTTCTTATGATTTATGCTGACATTCTTATTTAACTATGTTAATGACTGATCAACATTAAAATAAACTCATTGTCCACTCTTGAACTTGGAAGACGAATAGAGGGATAGACCAAAAAATGTGGGTAGCGTGTTCATTCTAGGGTAAAACTTAGAGTGTTTCATATATAGGATAGTATTATACCTATATGACGTGTTTGATTAATGGGCAAGATGATAGCTTAATGCTCCGCCATTGGTTCATGCCTATCCCCGCTAAATTATGTAGTTAGGCTGTTAATGGTGGTAGGTGATTAGAGGTCGGGAGATCATGATCGTAAAATTAACCTTGTGAATCAATAATGAGGTTAACCTGTCGAATGCTAGGATAAGTTTTTATTATGTTTGAAATCGATATATGCTACAACCCTGGAATATTTCCCACATTGTGAAATTCATTTGTTTGCAACTATTTAATTGTAGTATTTAATATTTGAAATTGTTCAATTTAGTTTATACAAACAAATTCCTAAATTGTTTGTCGCATAAGTAAATTTATTTTAGTTACAATAAAGTTAGTGTTTGTTGATTTGAAGTCCTTTAGGTTCGATTAATCCGGCTCGAAAGAGTCGTTGTACTACTTGAGTGACCACGAGCGCTTGCGTGTGCTTTTGGCTGTAAACCTATGTGAACGCCATAAAACCGTCACAACCACAATCTAAGTCTCTACCTTTGAAGCAAATTCCCTATCTACATGGAGAACCACGCATAACATGGGAAGAGGAAGAAGTAGACCAGATGATCATTAATGAGAATTTACAATAGGCAGTTATTGGTAAATTTTCATATGGGTGGTCAGACATACAAGAACTAAGAAAGTTGATACCCAAACAATATGAGCTAGAAGGGGAGGTGAATATAGGATTATTGAGTAATAGATACATTACGAACAGGGATACTTTGATTGAGGATTATGTTAGTCTGATATCCAAACCACAATTCTATATTACTCATAAATAATGGTCCTACCCAATGTGAACTCTCAAGTGGGATCCATTATTTAATCCAAAGTAGGAGACGTCGATAGCTATGGCGTGGATATCGTTCCCATCACTTCCGCCAAACTTTTTTGGAAAAGAAGCAGTTTTCTCATTGGTAGCAGTTGTGGAGAAACCTCTACAGGTCGACATGGCAACTCAAAACAAGATGAGACCTAGTTATGCTAGGGTCAAGGTAGAAGTGGATCTGATGGGAGATTTCCCTAAATGGATCAACATGGGAATGAGGAGAAAGACTGGGAAATTAAGGAAAAGTGGATCATGATTAAATATGATTATGTTCCAAAGTACTGTAAAACCTGCAAACTGTAGGGACACAACGAAAAGGAATGTTTCGTTATTCATCCGAAATTATACCCCAAGGAGGAAGATAAAGATGAAATAAAAGAGGATGGAAAAGAAAAATAGAGGGGAGAAAGAGAATGATGAGAAAGATGCAGAGGAGTTGGAGAAAGCTCGATAAGGGAAAGACAAAATGGGGGAAACCAATGTATTTCAGGAACAAAGGAGAAAATATGGGCACATGAAGAGGAGATATAATGTACGTGGTAAAGGTGAACAGGTGTGGAACCCAAGACCACAACAATATGACAAAACATTGGAAACCACTAACAAATTTAGAGTCCTAGGTGACAGTCAATCTAGAAGTTTATCAAAGGAAGAAGAAGAGAAGAATGGGGAAGACAAATTAATGAAGAGGAATTCTTTGAAGCTGCAAAAGAAAATCATAAGGGGATACTGGATGAGAAAAATGAGGATCCCAAAACTCCGATTGGCTCCAAAGCTGAAGAAGATCTGGCAGATGCACACAGTGGAGTAGGAGAATCAACTAAGAGAAGCAACAGGGATCACAATTACACACTATCAAGTATTCAGTTAACAAATACTAAAGGGGAAATGAAACATACTACAGAGGAGAAGAGGAAAAAAGTCGAGGAGGGACCACATGAAGCACAAGAGGAGGGACAAAGTCAGACAGTGGACTTTGATAGACAAAATCAAGTAAATATAAATGAGACAACAAAGGCACCCGAGATAGATAAGATGACACATCAAGAAAAGAGGGGTAGGCAAGATAGAGATGAGGATGAATGTATGGAGAAGAATATTGAAAGTATAGGGAGAGATGGGGATCTATCACCAAGGAAGATTAATAAGCTAAGGCGGAAGCAAAAAAAGGAGAAAAGATTCAAACACAATCACAAATCAATACAAGGAGTAAGAAAGGGTCAACATCTACAAGTAATCAATGATTGACAAAGTAATGTTATGGAATATTAGGTCAGTATGAACTCAAAAATCTTTTGAGAGACTTATGGACCTACATAAAACGAATTAATACTCATACATTGCTCTTTTGGAGCCATTTCAAAGTCCATCAGAACTGGAGAAGTATAGACTAAAATTGGGTTTGCCCAAAGCAAAGGTAAGCAGTTCGGCAAAAATTTGGATCTTCTGGGATGACGAATGGGAAAAACAAGAGCATATTGATATTGGCCAACATATGACAATCAATTTTCAAAAAGAGGAACCAATGAAGCATTCAGTGTGACAGCAATATATGCAAGGTGTAGTGCTTTGGAAAGATTGGGATTGTGGGAATCTTTGGAAGAAATAGCAGGGAACATGTAGAAACCTTGGTTGGTCGTTGGAGATTTCAACACTATAAGGAGTGAATTGGAATTATGGGAGGAATTCTAGTAACACAACTGGAAACTATAGATTTTAGCCAATGTATTAGCTCGTGTGCTTTAAATGAACTCAATTTTTCAGGAAGCTCTTACACTTAGTGGAATGGAAGAATTGAAGTTGAATGCATTTTAAAAGGCTAGATAGGGTCTTTGGAGATGATGAGCTCATGAACTTGTTACCTAACAGTTAAGTTCACCATCTGATTATGCAAGGATCAGATCATCCCCATTTACATGTTATATGTAATACTTCACAGGAACATGTTATAAAGCCATTTAGGTTTTTGATTTTTTGGACCAAACATGAAAGTTTCAAAAGTTTAATTACTGATGTGTGGAAAGAGGAGGAGATAAATGGGAGCCCTTTTATAGTGGTTCACAGTAAGATGAAAAGGATTAAAATTGAGTTAGCAAAGTGGAGCAGGAAGACATTTGGGAATGTTTTTCAGCAAATAGCTACACTAGAGGATGTGATAAAAGCGAAGGAAATTCAAATAGAGATGGCATCCATAGAGAGCAACAGAGCAGAATTGCACAAGAAGGAGGCAGAGTTGAAAAAATATAAGCATATAGAAGAAGAATTCTGGAAACAGAAGACGGGAATGAACTGGTTTAAGGAAGGACGGGGACAGGAACACGAAATTCTTTAATGCTTATGTGAAGGGAAGAAGAAGAAAGTTGTGATCAATGTAATCCATACAATGCAGGGAGACATGATCACCACAACTCAGAACATAGGGGAAGAAGTTGTTAATGTTTTCAAAAAAACAGTTCAAGGAGGAAAGAGAGTTCACTGGTTACAACATGTTAACACACATTCCTTGTGTTATCATAGAGGAGCAAAATGACATCATGGTGAGAATACCTACTAACGAAGAAGTTAAGAGGGTGGTATTTGCTCTAAATGGGGATAGTACAAGTGGTCCAGATGGTTTTTCAAGCTTGTTTTTTTTAGAGTTGTTGGGATATTGTAGGAGAAAATGTGACTAACATGGTAAAGGCATTCTTCTGTGGGCAAGAACTTCCCAGATATATTACACACACTAATTTGGTACTAATTCCTAAGAAGGAGAAGGTGAGCACTTTTGGGGATCTCAAATATCTTAGTACTTTTACAAATAAGATCATCTCATGAGTGGTTCATGAAAGAATTGTCACGGTGTTGCCTGAATTGATCTAAAAAAATCAGACAAGATTTGTTAAAGGGAGAAGTATCACAGAAAATGTGTTATTGGCACAGGAGATAGTCAAAGGTATCAACAAAAAAACAACAACCAGAATGTGGTGGTAAAGCTGGATATAACAAAGGCTTATGATAGAGTGTCGTGGAATTTCTTGGTGAAAGTAATGAGAAACTTTGGATTTGCTGAAAGAATGATAGATATGATTGTAAGACTCATTAGCAATAACTGGTATTCTGTATTGATGAATGGACAGTCCTTTGGATTCTTTCAATCTTCTAGAGGACTAAAGCAAGGAGACCCTTTATCACCTACCTTATATATTATTGCAACAGAAGTCTTGTCAAGAGGTCTAAACAACTTATTTGAAGATCCTGAGTACATAGGGTATGTGATGCCTAAATGGAGTCCAAAATTTAATCATTTATCATATGCAGACGATACTATTCTATTTTGCTCAGGACAAAAGACATTTTAGGAAAGTTATCGACATTCTGAGAAGATATGAGGAGGTATCTGGGAAAATGATTAATTTGGACAAGAGCTTGATATACTTACATGATAAAGTGCCAAGTAGGGTGGTTGTCCAATTTTTTATGAAAGGAAGAACAAGGGCCATTTTGAGAATCTGCTGAAGAAAGTCATGAAGAAATTGTTCAGTTGGCAAAATAAGCTACTATCCTTTGGAGGAAGGTATGTTCTTATTGAACACGTGTTACAATCAGTACCAGCCTTTTACTATCTGCTATGAATCCTCCTAAAGGTGTAATAGACCAGTTACACAAGATTTTTGCAAAGTTCTTTTGGAGTAACTCAACAGGAGCTAGAAATAAGCATTGGGTAGCCTGGGACAAAATGTGTTTTCCAAAAAAGGAGGGAGGTTTAGGATTCAGCCCATTGCATGATGTATCAAAAGCTTTTAGTGCATAACTTTGGTGGAATTTCAGAACTGCAACAACTTCATTATGGGCATCCTATACGTGGAACAAGTACTGTAAGAAAAAGCATCCTATAGTGGATAAGGGGCAAGGGGCCTCACATACTTGGAGAAAATTGATCACAGCCAGAGAGGAGATAGAGCATAACATTTGGTGGCAAGTTAAATCGGGTAATTCTAGCTTTTGGTTTGATAATTGGACTAAACTAGGGGCACTGTGGCATGTGGAGAATACAAATGCAAGGGAAGAAGAATTAGAGGTCAAAAGTTTCATTTATCAAGGAAACTGGGATAGAGAGAAACTACTTTGTAGGCTATCAGAAGAAATGACAGTATACATAATGGAGTCCATTAAGCCTCCAGTGGAAGACTACATTAATAATGTAGCATGGTGGATGGGGAGCACCCAAGGCAATTTCACATTCAAGTCAGCTTGGGAAATAATGAGACATAAACATGAAAGGAGTGCAGATTATCAATTTATATGGAACAAAGGGCTACCTTTTAAAGTGACCTTCTTGTGGAGGTTGTAGAAAAGAAGAATTGTGATTGATGACAATCTAAAGATGATGAAAATTCAGATAGCGTCTAGATGTTGGTGTTGTTCAGATAAGAGAGATCAAACAATGACATATGTTTTTCTAACAGTCTTCATAGCCAACAGGCTTTGGAGGCAGTTTGCTAATTTTTCAGGTATAAATATGGAGAACAAGCTATTACAACACTTAATAATCACCTGGTGGAAGCAAAATCAGAATGCCAAGTTGAAAGTGGTGTTGAGGGCAATGCCAACAATCATCTTGTGGACAATATGGAAAAGGAAGAATAGCTTGAAGCATGAAGGAACTACCACATACAATGAAATGGTGATGAAAGTACAAGAAAAAGAGAGGAAGCTCATCAAAATGTTATACCCCTGGATACATATTAGGAAGGACACATGGCCCCAAATTGTCTGTAACGACCCTAAAAACGAACTAGTGAAACTAGATCCTCACATGTGAGTTTGGAGTTGGGAACTTGATGAAGTGATGAGAAATGACCGTGACGTCCGGAAACTAGTCATTTGAACTAGTGAGTGGTAAGGGTCAACTTTAAATGGTCATATCTTTTAGTTCAAAATGAATTAGGTGGACCTTTACCTATCCAATTAAAGGTCTTTGAGTCCTCTTTCCAACGCCACCGAGTTTGCCCTATTCCGACTTTGGAGTAAAAAGTTATGCCCGAAATAGTGAAGCACTGTCCAAAAGGACGAGCTTAGACGGGTTTAGTGGAAACTTTTAAGTGGGTCCTTAATTCTTTTCCTAAGTTGAGCCCCTTTTATTATATGCCTTTCCTAGCAATTATAAAACCCTTTTGACCAAAATTCTTCCATTTAAATCACTCCAATTAGGAAGAAAAAATAAGAAACCCTCCCTCTCTCAAAAACTCTCTCAAAACCCCATGGAAGCTCAAGGTGAAAGATGGAGCTAGGGTGGATGGTGGCTATTGATTTCTTCACCAATTTCGTTTGGTTCTTGAAGATTAAGGTATGGGGACTCTTCATCTTTGATTCCTTCTTCAATCAAAGAGTCAATCCAAAAGATTTCAAA
>JAJOOG010001493.1:0-16719 GCA_029582565.1 Solanum infundibuliforme | reverse complement strand
CTTAAAAACTTCTTGCGAATTTTACAAATAAATGTGAACACTTTCAAAAAGAATTAATTACAAGGATAATATATGAAAATTTTGATTAATGCTTTCTTGATTTAGTAAGGTGGACAACTAATTTTAGTAAAACAACTATTATGAAACAGATGAATAGTACTTAGTTTTATTTTTTGAAGTATACAAAATTATGTATTTATTTTCCTTTTTACTTGGTATACACGAAAGTTAGGATAGTGCATTTTTATTTATTTATTATTTTACTAATTTTTATTTATTTATAGTTTTAGTCTTATATATAAGAGTAATAAGTAGCTTGTTAAATTGAAAATATGTGGAAAATTTTCTTGTAAGTAGATAAAAATTTAATAGAGTATATTTTTTGTTAGGAATATCATCTCAAAATAACTTGTTAAAGATATAATTAATAAAAACTGATAATTATTATTATTGACCGTCGTCATGATTATTTGTAACTTGAACTCACTTGAACAAAATTCTAGGTCCGCCACTGTCCACGTGGGCACATATATATGTTTAAAATACGGTATTAAATAGTCTAGGGGTAATAGGTCCTCATGAAAATTTGGTATCGTAACAGCAAATTCGGCCAAATTTGAGATATTTTTCAGACCCTTATCCCTATAATAAAAATACAAAAAATAATATTAAAAATTTGTCTGTACTTTGATACTTGAGTCTTCGAGTAAATTTAATTTTTAAAAAGTACAAAATGATTTCAAAAAATATAGTTTCTTAGCTCTATAAATGAGTAATGATAAAAAAAAAATAGCTCCATATATTTAATAAGAACACAAATAATGATATAATATTAAAGTTTCTATAATTTAGTATTGTCCTGGATCACACAAACAATTAGCGAGTAGTTTAAAAGTCAATGAAAATTATTTTTGTAAAACTTTTCATATGAGAAATAAAATATCATGATAAATAATTATAAGGGTCATTTTAAAACTTCTCCCAACTTGTAATCCTAAGGCCCAAAATACAGTGAAATCCATTTTCATATGACATAGCAATATGAAACCCAATAAAAAAATGTACATTTTCCATGGAGACCATTGAAATGTACCCAGTTTTAAGTTTTTATATTTTTCGTTTCAAATTTTGTTTTTGGCTCTAGTTTCTCTATAGATTTTTTATTTTTATTTTTTACTTGGTGTCCATTACCGATGTTGAAGTTTTTGGAGCTTGACTAAATTCAAATTTACGTTGAGCTTTTGATGAACTTATGAGTACAAATTAAGCAAAGGGGTGACAAAGTGTAGGGAGATGTTACCGCTATTAATCGAGGCTATCTGAATTAGTAATTTTTGTACAGGTCCATTATATTTGTCTTAATAAATTCATTGAATACATATTGTTGAGAAGTGAAGTATCCTTTTGCAGTGACACTTAGATATATCTGTTTCCGCGTAGGCTGCTCCTCCACATTTGGGCAGTTTTGAAGGCCGTGGTTACATCTGCCAATAATTTTAGTAAGTTTTTTTACCTCAAGATTTTGGGTTGTATTGACGATCAAGAAAAGTCTTCCGAAGAAGCAAGCTTCTGCATCAATTGTAAAATAAGAAGAACAAAAAATCTTTCGTGATGATTATTTAGTTTTGGGCAAACAAAGTCCTTACTTGTATTCCACCAATAAGTCATAGAGCTTTTTCCTATCCTTTTTTCTGCATAGACTTGTTTTGCATCTGTGTCAAAAGCCAGTTGAGTTTTACTCATGATAAAGCATTTCGCAAGTTTGAATCTCTACAAAAAGTCCGTCCCAACCATTTAGCCGAAAAAGATAAAAAATGGGGTAGTGGTTAAGTTTCTATTGAATTGAGTAAGATCATGCCCATGAAACTACCTAAGCATAGTAAAAAGGACTAGTGGTTGCCTTGCTGAAGTGAAAGTGTTTGTAGAGGACTAATTTTATAGTATCTCATAAATTATGAGTTGTTTACTCTTTAAATTGTTTTATATTATTCCCTATATATCCCATTTTAAATCCAGTGAACAAAATAACTACTCAAAAACATACTATATCCATTAAATAATTCCATAGCTATGTAGGGCTGAGGACATAAAATTACATGAACCCCTTTGATTTTCTTCATGTTTTGAATCCTCACGAGAAAATTTTAGCTCCAATATTATATTAAAAACTTGTAAGCATATGAAAAGCGTAAAAAAACTGTCCGTTTTATTAATGAGGAGGTTAGTAAAACAAGATTTCTCTCACAAAAGTTAGTGAGTTTTTTTCCTAACTTGTTTTTTTAAGGGAAAATTGTATATAATAGCAAACTATTAATTCAAATTAAATGCTATAAATATACTTTGATTTAATTGTACCCTATAGCAAACTATTGCTATTTTCGCCACTCTCCCTGGTGGAATCTCGCTCGCCACTCTCGTTTGGTGGCAATCTTGCTCGCCTCTCTCGCTTTTATACAAACACAAATGTATAAAATGTGTTTGTGTTTGTATAAAGCGAGAGGAAATTGTATATATACATATATTTTCGTTCCCCTCTCCCAGATCTCCCTCGCCACTCTCCCAAATCTCTTTCGCCACTCTCGCCTCTCTCGCTTATACAAACAAAAACGAAATGTATAAATTGCGCTTCTGTTTGTATAAAGCGAGAGAAAATTGTATATACACATGCAAATACATATATCTCCGTCCTATACACTTATAATTATACAATACAAATATTTCCCTACCCAGTTTTCTTTTGCCTTTCTCTCTTCTCGTTTTATACATACACATATTATACAATTGGTCTCTTGTATACAACTGCTTTCTTTTGTATATGTATAACGAATTATACAACTACCTTCTTTGTATATGTATAGCGAATTATACAATAGCTTTTTTTGTATATGTATAGCGAATTATACATATATATGTTTGCTATGGAGCACAATTATGCAAACTTTGTTATAGCATACAAATATGAATTTTGTGTTTGCTATATATGAAAGTTGCTCTTTTTTTAATTATGATTAAAAAACTTGTTAAATTAAACAAAATAAAATCGTATCCTTTACATTTTAAATATAAAGCGTGTCATTTAAATATGTAATTAAAAATGATTGTATCCAGTTTGTCCACTGTAGTGTTAATCTTATTACACTTGTAAATAATCAAATCTAAGGGCCAAAATCTTCTTAAGAAATACACCTCATAAATCATGGTTAAACTAAGTATTTTGTATTTCTTTCTTTCCTTATCGTGGGGATTTCTTTCCGGATAAAAAATTGTAAAGTACTGAATTAGATTTCAAAACTAAAATTTATATATTTAAAAGATTTATATAAAAAAATATTATAATACATTTTAAAATATTAATAAAAATTCATATAATTTGACTTTAAAAAAAATGTGACAATTACTTTGGGATGGATAGAATATATAATCTTAACGAGTTCGGAAATTGGAGGTGGAAGTTTATAAATGGGAGACGTTACTCGAACAATTAAACAAGAAAATAATATTCTAAAAAGATTGGAAAATGTTGAATTAGATTTTTAAATTAAAATTTATATATTCGAAAGTTATACATAAAGTATTATAAGTTGTAATTTTTCTTGTATCAAAATTATGAAGATATATATTTTAAAATTAAAACTTATATATTTGAAAGCTATACAAAAAGTATTATAAGTTGTAATTTTACTTCATGAGGTATCTGTTGACACCCAATTTTGGACCTCCACGAAAAAAAATAAATTAATCATCGAGCTTCTTAAAATTCCAAACTATTTGAAATAATTGACTTTATAAAATTCAAATTATTTTCAAGTTAGTTTTACGTAATTTTGTCACTTTTTGGAATTTTTAAATAATATGTATATATATTTTATATAATTAGGATATTTTATAAATGTTTGAAAATCATCGCAAAAGATTTTATATTTTTAGTTAGGTGTTTTATAAATTTAGTTTAGTTTAAATTATAGTAATAATTTTGAGTTAACTAGTTTGCAATTAAATTAATCATTTTTTAATCGAGTTAGTTATTTTATTTCGTTAAGATTAAGAAGCTCATTAATTAATTTGTTCGTCTTATTTAGCTTTTGGCCAAATTTCACCAACTAATTTCAATTTGGCTAAGTTTTAACCTCAATTGATTACATTTTAATTCTTTGTAGTTACAATTGTATCCATTTTTTATTATTTGTCTTCCACCCATTGGTAATGGGTCAATTCTTAGCCCTTTTATAATTGTCATCAGCCCATTCCATCATTTTATAGCAGCCTTTTTCCCACCTTTAATTAAGAACCCAATTCCTATTCCTACATCATACCAAAATTAGCCCATACCATACAAAACAACCCATTCCATTCAGCAATATACCTACAGCAAATACAACACAACACCACGGTGTATTCTTCTTCTTTATCGTGAAGCTCAGCAAAAATGCTCCAGTCCAGCAAATCAGAACCCAAAACGCAGCAGCTATACGCTGCAAATACAGTCCAGAAAAAGGGCCCAGCAGCCTCAACCTTGCCCATGCGTCTCCCTCGTTCTCTCGTACGGAATCCAGGTGTCAAAATCTTCCATCTCTTTCGTCCTTGCTCTTCAAATCGGACGGCTCTCCTCTCATTTCCGTTGGAAATGGGTACAAATTCCAGCTTGCAACCTTATCTCTTCAAGAGATTTTGAATTTCAAATTCGAATTCACCCAACCCCCTCACCCGTTTTCCCCCCAAAAGCAATCCGAAAATCTCATCTATTTAAGCCTACTTCATCTTCATCATTGAGGTTGGTTTTTTGGCTGATAGAAAAATAGGAAGAAAGATTGGAAAAATGGTTAGGCGAGAAAGTTGAAAAAGATAAGCATTCTTTCTATTGATACTAAGAGAATAGCTTCGGAGAAAAATAGATATAAGATATATACATTTAAAGAAAGCATAAGAGAGAACTAATTCGAGTCTAAGTTCCATTCCTCTGTTTTTGCTTGGCATAAGCTCATTTGAGGCAGATATTTCATCAATTTTTCTGTTTGTTGTTTGTGTTCGGGTTCGTACCTGTGCTCGTGTGGTAAAAGTCGTCCCAAGCTCGTAGCTGTCTCTAGTCGCTGCTCTGAAGAAGGTAACCTCACCTCCTCTTAAATTTATGTTGTCACTCTAGTTAAGTTAGACATTATTATGTGGATTTAGTTCACTATGTGGTTCGATTTGATGATACTGATGACTCCAATCTATGATCTGCTCTTCTTGATGAAAGATATGGTTGTGTATTGTTTTAAAGAGGTAAAATATGAGGCAGAATCTCGAAAAATTAATTGATGTGGAGGTGGTGTGTTGTTTCGCTTATTGTTTGTGGAATATAAAAACTTGTTTTCTCCATTTTGAATCTCATGGTTATCATATCGTTCAGTATGTCATGTTTGAATTAAGTTTATATCTCTATTTTGTCAAGATTTTAGTTGAAAAATGTTTACTAATTTCGGTTGATCTTTTAAAATGTGAAGTGTTTTCAAAATGGATGCTTGTTCCCCCTCTTCTACTTGTCCTTGCTTGTTAACCTGTACAACAATATTATTTGACCAGCTTAGTGATTGATTGGAGGTATTCAATGTCTATTTGTTGTCCTTAGAGTTAAAAATTGCAGCTTCAGTTTGGGTCATTTAAGTTTCTGCTAATTGTCTAATATTTTTTGAGGCCTAGAAATCAAATTTCCAGCATGTTGTTTTGTTGGTTAAATCGCAGTAATCTCATTTGTTTCATTTAGTTCACAAAGATTCTTAAACATAGAATACATGGTCCATGATTTGCAGAATGAGTTGTCTTCTAAATTGTATATTTTTCTTTCCTTAAATTTTTGATGCACAAAGTAATGTTTGGCAATGATTCATGACTTAGTATGATGTTAACCTTTGGTCGATTTTGTCTAGTTTCGCTTATTGCCAATATTTGTTGATATAATTCGGGGATGGTGATTTATACGAGTGCTAATTTATTTATTTTTGTTCTCATTTTGCTACATGTGAACCCGTATGGAGTCCGAGTTGGACCCAAATTCATTCGCCTATGCATTTCGAAATGGGCCATAAAGGCCCCCCCCCCCAAATCCTCTTTTTCCCTCGAGTCGGCCCCCCCTATTGCAAATCGTGAAGTGGATGAACAGGTTGAAAGCAGCAAAATAGGCTGAAAATCGAATTTACAGGCCTCGGAAAGTCCGAAAAGGGCTGTATACTTGTCGTATACAACAGTATACACTAGTATACATGGAGAATATTGGTATATAGGTCCAAAATTTGAAATAAAGGTGCAGGATACAGGTTCTGGAGTTTGAAGTAGGCTGTATACGTTCGATATACAGCCCAATATACACAAAATGGGCCGAGATACAGCCTATATACAATAGTATACATCTAATGTATATCAGATTTTTAGATTTAAGACAGGATTTGGGCCCATCAGATTTGGGAATTTGGGCCCAAAATTAATATTTCTTCTCTCTTATTATTTATATCATGTCATTTGACTAACTTTATTTATTCTATGGTTGAATTAAATTAATTCCCAAAGTTAGCCATTTCCCCTTATTTTTATATACTCAAATTAAAATACTAATATTTTATACTCAGCTTTATCTTCATATTTTTTGTCTTGTCATTTAAGTTACTTCCCATTAAAAAAAAAAAAATCATCTTTAGTTCATTTCCCTTTAAGATAATTAGAATGACAATAATAAAAATAAATAAATAATAAAAATAAAATTGAGTTTTCTTAGTTGATATTTTCTAAAAATTTAGTCAAATCGCCGGTCAACCGCAAGTTAGCGGGCATTCCGAGGGCCTAACACCTTCTCGGAATGTACATTGAACTCGAACCCTTTTTTTTCAATTGATTTTATCTGTTTAAATCTTTTGAAAATTTTATAAGTTTTTTCTTGATTTTTTACTAAAAATTAAGTGGCGACTCTGTTATTTTGGGAATTCGATTTCTCTTAAACTATAAGTTTAATCGATTTTTCAAAACTCAGTCATTTTTTCCTTTATATATATTTTTAAGTAAAACAGAAATGGCGACTTCCGCTGGGGACTTAATTAAGTTCTAACCATAAGATTTGACTTGTTTGACTAATTGTATTAATTGCTAAATTGTTTATCTGCTCTCAACGTGTTTAATTTGTTATAACTGTCATTTGCATTCATGACATCTTCCTATTGTATGTATAGTATATTAAGGACGGTTTCTGCATAATCGCATCCGGACTTTTTATACTCAACCCTTTTTCGGAAGGATCGGCGATTTATTGGTACGTCATGTGTCCAATGGTTGTCGTGAATTCCAGCTTAAGTTGTCCACTTGGGTTCCCGGTCTTTCAAAGCCACTCTTAGTCAACTAGCGTAGAGCGAAACCAAATCCCAATTTTTAGCGCATTTTGGACTAGGTCGACCCAACACCCAAGGCGTGTTAGGCCTATTAGAAGCCCATCTTGTGTCGATTTGACCCATTGATCTATAAAAGACAATCATGCTTATTTGTTTAAATTTGAAGGATATATACGTTATTTGAAAAATCATTGTCCTCTAGGGTAAGAGGTAGATTATAGCTTATTCTAGCCGAAGGAATACCTTTACAAGCTACTAGTCCATCCAAAGGAGTCGACGCTCGAAGATGACAAGAAGTTCAAGAACGAAGGTCCTTCCATTGAAGCATAGTTTAAGATTGTACCCCTGCGCGGGACTGATTATTTTGTATCCCATTTTCCCTACTATGTATCCTCATTTAGTTTATTTACAAAGCATGTATAAATTTAAGTTTTGGGGGTAATGAAATGTTTCAAATGACGTATACATCCCTCAAACCATTAGGCCTACCCTTGGCACAAAAGGGTCACATATCTGTTTAAAATACGCAATAACTGTTTATGTGTTATAACTGTTTGTGTGATTATGTTGCTTTATTTGGAGATGTTCTGGCCTACTCTTTTGGAAATTTTCTAGAAACGCCTAAGCACAAATATCAAGTCACTATAAAAAATGTATCCAAATACTCTTCGAGTCTGTAGTTTCCCAACAAAATTCGAACTTCACTTTTCAAATGTTACTCTCTCATATCAGAAAAAGATTCACCGTCTTAAATCGAAAAGAGATTCAAAAGTCGAAATACGTAGGACCTGAATTCTCCTCCGCGAGATACGTAGACAGTCATTCAAGGTTCGGTCCCCATTTTGAGAAATTATATCTCTCTCAACTCTTGCAATGAGATTCGAATTTCATCTCAATCGAAAATCAAAAGTATGTCAGTGAAAGATGCAAAAAATTTTGGCTCGACTGAAGTCAATCTTTCTGTCACTAATCCCAAAGTTAAATAGACAAATTTCTGTCTATTAACCATTTTTTTTCTATATCTATAGGCAAGTCTATCTTCGAATGAAGCAACTCTTGTCTATTTGCATCAATGTGTGATATCTTGCACTATTTATCACCTTCAGACACTAACACGTTTACCTTTTGAGTAATTTTCTTCTGTCAGGTACTTAGAATTGGTCTGTGTTGATAAGCTGGTTGAACACCCTTATTTTACAAGATCTAAGGCTCCCAAAGATTCCTTCCCCGATCAAAGTTTGCAAAAAGGAAAGACAATAATGGGTGATAACAATGACGAGATTAGCTTGACTGATGTTGTCGTGGCTCAGCCCGCCGTCACTGATCAAAATGAATTAATTATGCAGTTGATGCAACAGATCACCGAGATGAGGGTCGAAATGCAGAGAATGCAAGATCTTCCTAATCCGGTTTTTGCTTTTAATACTCCAGGAGATGGGAGACCTCCATTCTACTTTCCTCCTTCGAACGCGGAACAGGCTCAGAACCCTCCCTCCAATCCCACTCAGAATCCCTCAACCATCAACCCAACCGCCCCAAATTCCCATCAGGCCTCCGTCTCTTACCAAGCACCACCTCCTCCTCAAGGTACCAACCTCCAAACCTTTCCTTCTCATCAAAATACCAACCCACAAGCTTCCCCTCCCCCTCAAAATCAAAATGTCAATAATCCGCAAACATTCCCCCATTACCATAATCAACATACCAACACCCAGACTTTCCCCCAAAATTACCAAGTCACCCAAAATACCCAGAGTCCCTCCATTGCTCCGCCATTGCCTCAAAAGACTACTTTTCAAATCCCAATTCCAAATGAACCATATGCCAACTGTTCCGAGCTTGATCACTATGAGAAACAAGAGAGAGAATGGAGGTCAAAGGAAGAGGCACCCAAGTTAAATATGAAAGAAGAGATCAGGAAAGCCATGAAAGAGTTGCATTGTATTCCTGAAGTCGATGGTTTGAGTTATGAGGATCTGTGCATCCGTCCGAATATGGACCTCCCGAAAGGGTTTAAAGTGCCAAAATTTGACACTTTTGGAGGAACAGGGAATCCATTGGCACACCTGAGAGCCTACTGTGACCAACTCGTAGGAGTTGGTAGGAATGAAGCCTTGTTAATGCGGCTCTTTAGCCGAAGTTTAAGTGGGGAAGCGTTGGAATGGTTTACCTCTCATGAGATAAAACAATGGTCTAGCTGGAATGCACTAGCTAAGGATTTTGTCGAACGGTTCGCCTACAATGTGGAGATTGTTCCTGATCGCTATTCTTTGGAGAGAATTAAGTGAAAATCCACTGAAAGCTATCGTGAATATGCGTATAGGTGGAGGAAAGAGGCAGCTCGGGTTCGACCTCCCATGTCTGAGAAGGAGATCGTTGAAGTGTTCATATGCATTCAAGAGCCAGAGTATTATGACAGGATAATGTTGCTTATTGGAGCCAAATTTGCGGAGATAGTCAAGGTAGGTGAGGCTATCGAAGACGGGATTAAAACCGGAAAGATTTCTTGCGTTGCCGCCCCAATTGAATCTTCAGGATTGTTGAAAAAGAAGAGAGATGATGTGTCTTCTATCTCCTGTGCATCCGATGGAAAAGGACACTTCAGAAAATCCTCACATTACATAGGTTATCCTCGAGCTCCACAAAATTCATACCCAGCTTGTTATACCCAATCAGGTTATCAAACTCCACCACCGAGTTACCAAATTCTACCTCCTAATTACCAAATTCCACCTCTTGTTTACCAAACTCCACATCCAAATTACCAAAATACACATCCATATTACCAAGCTCCATCAGTTAATTGTTCAAATATCCAATTAAGTCACCAAACTCCACCCCCGCACTACCAAAACACCCCTCCTAGCTATCGAGCTCCACAATACCCAAATTTCCAAACGCTAGTACCAACTCACCAAAATCCTTCAAATTACCGTCAAGTACCTTCACATCCAGGAAATAATTACAATCCTCCTCACCCAAATCTTAAGAAGAAACCTTCTAGAGTCTTTACTCCTTTGGTTGAAAGCCGAACACAACTTTTTGAGAGATTGAAATCAGCTAGCCTGGTACAGACAATTGATCCAAATAATATCAATATCAACTCCAAGCTTTATAGATCCGATCTTCACTATGCTTACCATTCAGGAGGTACTGGGCATATTACTAAGGATTGTATCAACTTGAAACATAAAATTCAAGACTTGATAGATCAAAAGGTCGTCACTCTTCAGA
Source organism: Solanum infundibuliforme (assembly GCA_029582565.1). Lineage (NCBI taxonomy): Eukaryota > Viridiplantae > Streptophyta > Magnoliopsida > Solanales > Solanaceae > Solanum > Solanum infundibuliforme. The sequence goes on along the minus strand of JAJOOG010001493.1, from coordinate 6,133 downwards.
CTGCCACTCCTAATGTCAATATTAACCCCATGCCGAATCATGGAGGGGTAACTATTAATATGGTTGAAGTCGAAGAAGATTTGAATGTGAAGAAAGTTATAATCTCAGCCAACCTTGAAAAGCTTGAAGAAGTTGTAGCCTCTCCAACCAAAAGAGAGAAATCCAAATTTGTGATCATGGCACCTCATCAAGCTTTTGCTTTAGTGCCGAAAGAGGGTCAGAACAAGCAGAAGATCGATCAAGCTTTTCCAAAATCATTGCCTCACTTATATCAATCTTTTCCAATGCAAAATGGTCTAGGGGAAGGAAACAAAAATTGGTTCAAAGAAGGTGATATTGTGGTTAAAGAGATGATCGAGACACCAGTCATACCATACAGCGAGTCAAAGGACAAAATGCCTAATTGGACATCCACTTCGTTCTTGATTCCTCGCTCGTCTTGGTAGAAATAGACAATTTTCTATGTTATTTCTAAAATCGGTGGTGTTCCGAATGAGGCTCGAGACCCATCCTTTACTCTATTTGGCTTCACTATTTTAATCTCCCTCTTAATATTTTGAAAATGGCAAAATGATTTATCGTCATGGCCAAAGTTCTAATTTTCTTGTTTCAAATGAAAACCTCCTTTAATGCGAAAATTTGCTTTACTTTCCTTATATTTTCTATTTAATAGTATTTGTTTATGATTTCAGTGAAAATATTTTCAAATCTACCAATAGCATGTCATGTCACAAGCTGAATGAACAAATAGGGGTAGATGCAGATGAATTTGAGGACTACAATGAGAAGATCATGGTACCCAAACACCTGGTTGAGGAGTTCAGACAATTCGAAAGTCACGATAAGCCGAATTCAGAAGAGATCAGAATAATGAATCAGGAAAATGATGAACGCATCAAAGAAACCAAAATTGGTGCCTATCTGACAAAAACACAGGAAAGAGAACTTATCAGTTTGCTTGGAGAATACATCGATACATTTGTTTGATGACGTCACATGGTTGAGCATGAACATTGGACCTCACAAGTTATCGATCTACTTCAATGCTGTCAAAAGATAACATGTTTGAAGACTCATTTTCTATCATTTCTTTGTAACCGCCTTTATTTGCTTGCAATTGTTTATGCTTAGAATTTATCCCTTCGTAATGAACTACATAGGCGGCCTATGTTGGCCTCGGTCAACCATTTATCCCTTTTAATGTTTTTTTTTTTTTGGAACTACGTTTGACCTGAATTTTCAACAATGAGATACGTAGGCGGCCTGTGTCGGCCTCGATCATTTACTTATTAAAATTTCTTATTCTGTTAATCCATGAGGGGAACTACGTTTGACCTGATTCCTGCTTCAACGGGATACGTAGGCGCCACAACGGTTCGGTCATGTCTCCCATAAGATTTATATTTTCTTTTACAATAGAAACTGGGACAGAATTTTTGAGAGGGACTCAAAAATTCTCAAGAAGAAGATCTCTATACATTGAGAGTTGCAACTGGGACAGAATTTTTGAGAGGGTCTCAAAAATTCTACGAGTCATATATCGACATTTGGAGATAATCCAAGACATCTAACTAGACATAAATTTTTAGAATGGCCTCAAAAATTTCTTCAAGCATCACTAGAAGTTTGTAGTCAATTTTGAATATATGGAGCATGATTAGAAGTTTAAAACTAACTTCAAATGATCTCTGACATCGTTAAAGTTCATAGTTAACTTCAACAATCTCCCGCATCGTTGGATTTCAGAGTCAACTACAAAACTTCCCGATTATAGTAGATTTCGAGAGAACCATGCCAGAAATTTCCCAAGCTTTAAAGATTCTTGAATTCTCCAGAACAAGATATGGGACACACCAAAGTTTTTGAACCAAGGACGTTCATTTAAGCTTGACGTGACATGACGCTTGACAGTGATCTTTTTCAATTACAACTGTTTGAAAATGTTTTTTTTTTCTCTTAAAGATTTTATCTATATGTTTCAAATACTTTTACATAAAATATTTTGCCTTGTCTATCGAGAAGCAAGAGATCAGAGCGATCAACTGAAGATAACCAGACAAGGAGCAGGCGATTGAAGAAGGCAACACAGATCAGTTTGTTTTAAAAACTAACAATCTTTCTGTGTATGCAGGTCTATAAGATTGCCTCAAGTTCATCATATTTCTCCATTTAACGAATATGAAGAAGTTAAAAGGGCGAGGAGCTCCCCAAAATTGACAAACTTTTATGTGAATGCAACATTAAGAACGTTTGAAGAATATGCATAAATTCCGTCGATATCAGACGCAATAATGTGAACTACCCAGAGGGACATCGTCTTTACCACTCGGATAGACATTTCTAGAGTATTATCAAATGAGATAGTACCATCACCCAGAAGGACATCGTTGCTATTTTATCAATGGAATATTATCATCCTACCGACGGATCTTCATTATCAATATCCTACAAATGGATCAGCCTTATCCTACGAATGGATCATCAACGTTATCCTACCAAGGCATCAACATTATCCTATCGACGGATCTTCATCTTCATCAACATTATCCTACCAATAGATTATCATCATTATCCTATCAATGGATCAATATCATCCTACTGACGTATCTTTATCATCACCATTATCACCTTAGCGATGGATCATCATCATTATCGTCATCGTCATCCTATCGACGGATCTTCATCTTCATCAACATTACCCTACCAATAGATTATCATCATTATCCTATCAATAGATCAATATCATCCTACTGACGTATCTTTATCATCACCATTAACATCATCCTATCAATGGATCAACATCATCTTACCGACGGATCTTCATTATCATTATCCTACCAATGGATCAACATTATCCTCTATCAATGGATCATCGACATTATCCTACCAGTAGATCAACATTATCCTACCAATGGATCATCAACTTCATCCTACCAATGGATCAATATCATCCTACCGACGGATCATCATTATCATTATCCTACCAATGGATCAACATTATCCTATTAATGGATCATAAACATTATCCTACCAATAGATCAACATTATCCTATCAGTGGATCATTGTTAATTATCATCCTATCGATGGAGTAGCATCAACATCATCATCCTATCGATGGAGCAACATCATCATCATATCATTATCATCATTCTATCAATGAAGAATCAGTATCCTACCAATGGAGCATCAGCATCATCATCCTATTGATGGAGCATCATCATCATTCTACCATGTAGCAAAATTATCCTACTAATGGATCGGCATCATCCTACCAATGGATTATCGTCATCTTACCCATGAAGAATCATCATCATTATTTTCATTTACAAGAACGTCATTAAGATATCCATTAACATATTACATCAGTCTATATTTTATTACTTCGATATCAAAGGGAGAGTACATTGAAGATTATATTACAAATATGAAATATGAGCTTTATTCACTTTACGTCAAAATGGAGGAAACTGACGTCAAATGTTCAAGGAGAGCAATTAAGTGTCAACATGGTAAAAGACACTATCTCTCTATTTGAATTACATTTTTTATACTAATAAGTTTTATCTTAGTCTTTGTCGAGAGCATCCAAGAGGATGAATTCTCAAGTCAAACCACAGGTGCAGACGACATCAACAAGGATGCAACACAACGTGGAAATTTTTCTTAGCAGCGAACTGGGACATAGTCCGAAGAGGAGTATCAAACTCTTAGGATGCGAGCATAGAAGCAACTTCCACCACAATCAAACCACACCCCTATCAGAAGGCATGTGGGTTTTTCTTTAGTTATATCGGTTTCAGTTTCGCATCCGGAAAATTTTGGTTTTCACCGGAAGCAGCTTTCTAATCCGAGTGACAATGTGCCAAGAGCTTTGGAAATTATGTCCATGTAAGTTCTTACTTATGGATGTGAAGAGCTCCACATTCATGGCTGAGATGTTGCAAGCCTCTTTTTCATACTCGACTTATTTGTCACTCCTCCAGAACCAAAGGTTATCTTGCATAATAGATTTCCTTTTCAACCGATCAAGTCGAACTACAAGCGGTTTGATTCCTAATGTTTAAGGATATATAGGCAGGCTCAATGTTGAAAACTCGGCTGTACTCCGACATTCTCTCTTAAAACTTATTCCCTAGCATTTCGGTCTCTTCATAATTCGATATCGAAATAGCTTTTGAATTCTTTCATAATCGTGCCTTAAATCAAGCGTATCAAACTATAAGTGGCATGAATTCTCATATAACCTGAGATATGTAGGAAACCCATTTTTTGGGTTCGGCCATAATTCCTGAAATCCGTACCAAAATTCTTTTCTGAAAGATGAAGATGTGGTCGGTCAAAATTGGATTTGTCAATTTCATTTGCCTCAGATTTCTTTCATCAATCCAAGTCAAACGAGGGACAGTTGTTGACACCCAATTTTGGACCCCACAATATAAATTAATCATTTCGAGCTTCTTCAATTTCAAACGATTTAAAATAATTAGTTTTTATGAAATTTTGAAAAAAATAAATAAATATAGTTTGCAAGTTGTTTTAAATAGTTTTTTCACTTTTTATAATTTTTAGATAATATATATTTTTTACATAATTACGCATATAATTAGTATATTTTATAAATATTTGAAAACCGCCCCAAAAGATTTTGTTAAATAGTTGGTTAATTAGTTTGGTTATATAATAGTTTATACTTTGATTTATGTAGTTTATAATTAAGTTAATTATTTTATTTTGTTAACATTAAGAAGCTCATTGATTAATTTATATTAATTCGTCTTATTTAGTTTTTAGCCGAATCACCAATTTAGCTCAACTTGGCTAAATTCTTAAATTCAATTGACTATAATTGTAATCAAATGGACCTAATACCAATTCCAATTCAACCTCTTTTCTACCTTAAACCCACTTGAGACCAAACTTGGGCCATACTTCCAATATCAGCAGCAGCCCACATTCCCATTCCAATTCCCAGCCCAAATTCAGTTCCAAAGAAATCCACAAGTCCAAAATAATACAACATTCCAACACCAACATACAATATAGCAAACAGTACCAACCGACCCCTGTACACCATCTTCTTCTCCGCGTAAATCGGAAAAAACTCAACCCAGCAGCAGCAGCCCAGAATAGTGCAAAATCCAGAAGCTCGCGAGAACTCGAGCCCATGTCGGGCAGTCCAGCAACTAGCGAACCGGCAGTCCTGCTCACTCGCGCGTAGTCCGCGTCGTCTTCCTCTAATTCGTACAAGATTTGCAGCAAAGTAGGATGTCCTTGTCCTCGACTTAGTCAGGTGGAAGCATCTCATCGCTCCTCGTCCTTGGTTCAAGAATCGAACGACTTTCCTTTGAGTTCCGTTGAGAATTTGTACTAGTTCTTGGTTGTCAACCAGATCTGAAAAATATTTCGAATTTCTAATTTCGAAATTGGATCCCATTTTCCTCCCGATTTCCTCCCCCCCTCCTTTTCCGAACCCTAGAAATCCCCTATAAATACCACCCTCTTTTTCATTGTGAGGTTGGACGATTTCTGGGAGAAAAGTGGGAGAAAATAGTAGGAGTTTTTTTTTGGAGCAAATATACAGAACACCTCAACCAAAAGTATTCCACATACGTACTAAATATACTACTAGTCCCTCTGTTCCCTTTCGTTGCGGCGCTCCCTCCACATTTCAATCGGAGTCGAGATTTGAAACAAATTTTGTGTGGGGTCTCTTTGTCGTTGTCTGTGTCGGTGTTTGTGTGGTGAAGTCATCATTCTTCCAAGCTCGTCCTATCTCAGTTTCATTGCACCCCAAAAGGTAATATTCACTCCGTTTCAAGTACGTTTTGTTTTCAATGTGTCGATTATTTGATTCTCGAGGTGCGAGCTGTGTATAAGATAGTGTAAGAGTATTTTTCCTCACTGTTGATCGCAAATCAGTATGAAGTTGGTTTATTTGCTTTCGGATATTGATAAAAGTTGAGGTTCTTGGCTTACTTTTGTCCATTGTTTCATATTTTGACCTCGATTGTGATTGGAATATGGGTATAGTTGTTGGTAGGCTATTTGTTGGCTGTAGCATATTTTTGTCTTAGTCTTTTTCCCGTCGTCGTAAATCTGCAATAATGTGTAATGTGATTTGATGTTAGATGT
>JAJOOG010001492.1:0-33582 GCA_029582565.1 Solanum infundibuliforme | reverse complement strand
TTTGAAAACACACAAGAGCCATTCAATTCATCAAGCATATCATCTAACCTAGGAATAGGATGATGATACTTTACCATAATCTTGTTGATGGTTCGGCAGTCAACACGCATGCGCCATGTCCCATCTTTCTTTGGAACCAATAGAACCGGCACGGCACATGGACTCATGAATTCCTTCACATAACCTTTGTTGAGGAGTTCCTCAACTTGCCTTTGTAGCTCCTTGGTGTCATCCGGCTTTCTTCTATAGGCCGGCTAGTTTGGCAATTGTGATCCCGGCACGAAATCAATTTTGTGCTCAATTCCCCGAAGAGGGGGCAATCCTCTTGGAAGCTCCTTTGGGAAGACATCCACATATTCCTGCAAAAGAAAGGAAATAGAATTGGGGAGAGAAGAATGAGATTGGTTAGTTTGTAGCACATGATCCCTATGAGTAATAAGGATTAAAGAACTTCCGGACTCAATTTCCTCCCTTATCTCCTTGTAATTAGCCAATAACACTTGGCCCTTTCCCTTCAACTTCCTTATATCCTCCTCTTCTTGGCTCTCGGCCTCTACATGTTCCTCTTCACACTTCGTCTTTCCTTCGACTCACTCATCCTTTTATATAAATCATTGACTTGAGAGAGGGTACAGGAGGAAGAACATATTTATGATCATTCAACACAAGTGAATACTTGTTGGTTCTCCCATCGTGTTTGGTTAAACGATCATGTTGCCAAGGCCTCCCGAGTAGCACATTGTCGCTTGCATTGGGACCACATCACATAGGACCTCATCCTGATACTTCCCAATCTTAAACTTGATCATCACTTGTCGATGCACCCTCAATTCTCCACACTCACTCAACCATTGAAGTTTGTAAGGTGTAAGCATGCTTAGTGGTAGGAAGTTTTAAGAATTTCACTAATGCGGTGCTAGCAACATTTGCACAACTCCTGCTATCGATGATTAAGGAACACATATTATCCTTGATGAAGCATTTGGAGTGAAATAGATTCTCTCTTTGGCTCGGATCATCCAAGGCCTTATTAACCATTGCTCGTCTCACCATATATAGAGGAGCGACACTCTCTCCTTCTTTGACACAAAGATCTGGTTCTTCTTCTTCTCTATCTTCAAGTTCGTCCTATTCTTGAGGATCTTCCTCACATTCACCTGTTGGCTCTTCCTCAAAACTAAGATATACCTCTCCTCCTTGCACTATAGCGATCAACCGGTTGGGACACTAACACATTATATGACCCCATCCCCTACATTTGTGACATTGAATACCTTTAAGGAACTTGGTTGGGTTAGTGATACCTTTGTCTCTAGGCGGGTACTTTGGATTATTTCCTTCGAAGGGCTTCCTCTCATAAGGCTTTTTAACATCCGAACCCTTGTTCCAAGCCGACGATGTTTGAGCTCCCCCTTTGTTCTTGCTCCAAGAATTGGAAGATGAAGTCTTGTACTTAGCCACCTTCTCCTCCTTTTATTCTAGCTCTATCTCATGGGCGGCCTCAAAGGCATCATTCAAAGTAGCAAACCTATGAAGGGTCATCTTAGAAGAAATCTCTTTGTTCAACCCTACCTTGAAGCGAATCACGGCATGCTCTTCAATTTCCCTATATTCCAATTTCATGACTATGTTTTGGAACTCGTCATGATATGCTTCAACTCTTTTGCTTCCTTGCCTCAAGTTATATAATTTGGCAAGTAATCCTTGGCGGTATCTTTCCGGCACATACTTAGCTCTCATCAACCTTTTCAACTCGGGCCATGGTGGAGGATGACCTTCTTGGACAATTAAATGATACCTCTTCATGTATTCCCACCATGTGACAGCATGATACGATTCTCACAAGAGAAACAAATTTAATATACGGAAATCGAAAGACAATAAAGTAAAGATAGATAGATAGACACACAAAAGGAAACAAAAGGCAACCAAAGGGTTAAACCCAATGACCTCGAATCGTTGATCCAACTATAGCACCTAACTCTTACAGTGACCTTAAGGGAATCAATATCCTAAGCAACCAACATTTTTAACAAAGTTCAACAAAAGATTAACCAAGTTCTCAACACTCAAACATGAGTTTTCAGTTTTTAACATTTAAAATCTTCTAAGTCTAAAAAGGAAACCTAACCAGCTATTTATAGATTTTAGGATAAAAGGCCCAAAAGTGACCTGAAAGACAAAAGGGCGAGCCAAGTCGGGCTCGCCTAGTCACTTGGCGATGCGCCGACCTGGTCGGCGAGCGTCTCTGCAATTCTTCAGTCTCTAGCCACGTTCTGTAACATTAGGCGGACTGGGGCCATCACCTAAGCCATTGGGTGATGCGCCAAGTGGACCCTGCTCGTCAAAAGGGACTTCTTCAGCAATTTTAAAAGCATGAAAGTCCTTGCTTGTCATCAACAGCATCTCGAGCACCTCCATCTTCATGAATAACCCTTGAATCCTTTAAAGGTCTTGAGCTTGGCTTCTAGTAATGTAACACCCCGTATTCTACGTGTACTAGTTCTATTTATATGACGCTTATAAATTTCCTTGTGGTATATAGTTATGGACTCGGTTTCCTATGCAACTAGTGACAATATAATAGATTTAAAGTGAACTATCTGTACATTTTAATGTGACCCGATTAAGTTGAAATCGATGGAAGTTGTAACAGCCGGTATTACGCATATGCTTGTTATATTCTTATGTGTACTGCAAGTTAACTCCAACGGGAGGATTTAAAGAGACAATAAGGTGGTAATTGAGCTTAAAGTTGAAAGTTAAGTGCTATGTTAAATCAAAATGGATTAATATTTAGAAAATGGAATAAAATAAGTGAGTTGTTTGCTTGACTTAACTAAGCTAACAGGTGACAAGTAGGTGCATCACCTACTTTGACTTATTGACCAGTCCAAAGGACCAAGTAGGTGCATCACCTACTTGAGGTGTATGGATCTAGTTAAAAAGGCCAAGGTTTATAGATCAAATTGGGCCTATGCTAATGGACTTACTTGAGGCCCAAACTAAGTTAAATAAAAGGAAAATGAAATTTAAGCCCAGCAGTCAAATCTGTCAAGGCCCAATATTTAAGCCCAAGTGAAAGCAAGTAGGTGCATCACCTAGTTTGACCTTTTGAGCTTCTTGATGTACATAAGAAGGTGCATCACCTACTTGACCAATTAGTGGCTGAAAATGAAGCTTTCTAGAGGATATTCTTAAAGGGGAAGAAAGCTCAATATAAGATATATTGGCTGCTATTCTCACTCATTTTAACACACAATATTGAGGATTAACTCCATCTCTCTCTCTGTTTTCTCTTAGGATTAAAACAATAACCTTAAAGTTCTTCTAGGGTTCTTGAAGAAACCCTCATCTCTGCAAGACAAGGTAAGTGAAAACACTTATGGATTTAGCTTAATTCTCCCATGGATGATTAGGAAAACATGTTATTCATGCCCAAGTATAAGTATAAAGGTATAATATTTCCAGAAGCTACTGCTCACTTCCTTGGTTATTAAGATACTTTTCTCTACTTCTTTGGTTTAAGTGTGAAGGGAAGTTGGAGTTCTTGAAGATTCGAAGTTAAAAGGGAAAGTTACATAAATTAAGGTAAGGTGACTGCTCTTTATTTTTGTCCTCCTTATGTATGAGTTTGAGTGAGGAATTATAGGTGTGCTGTCATAAAGAACTCAAGGGGGTGGTGAGTTCAATAATTGATTGTATGATAAAAAATATTTGAGGCTGTTTTATGTGTATTGTTGTTGGTGCAGCTTGGGTAATCTTGGAAAATGATATATATTGTATGTATTGGGTAGAAAAGGAGGATGTGGTGATACACATTATTTTGAGGGCTGTATGGGCTCATTATCCATCAAGTTACTTACTATTTTATGAGGCTTACGGTGTGATAGCTGCTAATTTTAGCTTATCATGACTTATATTGTAGATTAAAACCTAGAAGGGGAGGCTGAATCGTGATAGTTGTATTGGTCAGAGGATAAGGTATGTAAGGCTATTTGATTTCCTATTTCTTTGGCATGAATCCAACACTTGTATTACATAGTAAGCTTTCTAAGTGACTTGGTAGTGTGACCGATCCATAGTTACAGTTCCTACTCCCTAGAGCATTAAACTGAATACTCTAATATGAGTTTATTACTTAATGTACGTGCTTACTCTACCAAGTATTAGCATGCAAGGTTTAAACTCATTTCATCGTCAAAGTACCCTTGGCACTTATTCCCTTTATATAAATCAAAATGATCCTAGATTACACATTGTACATATCTTTATATGTTGGATATACTATCTATTACCTTTTCACATGTTCATATGTTCTCTTTATTGGTTATTACTCCCATTGTGTTAGACTATAATGTTACCTCACAATATCCCTACTTGCTCTATTATACATTTTATATGTACTTACTTGCAATATGTATCCGTCCTTAAGTTTAATTTGTCCACATTCTCCCTTGGTTCCATGTTCATGTATACCTTGTATTTGATATTAGTTAGTGAGTGCCGCTCAGGGGTGAAAGCCTAGCATGGGCCGATCCGAATTGATATAGAAGGGTGGCGGCTTAGGGGCGAAAGCCAAGCATGGGCCAATCCCAATTTGTGAAATTTTGAGGACAGTATCCCAGGGGTTAAAATGCCTAACATAGGTCATCCTCTTCTACCACTGATCATCTGGTCATTGTATCATATGTCTTATAATGTTATAACACACAGAAAAGTAAAGAAAAGAATGTAACATACCGGATTCCACAAGTATAAGCAAAGGTGGTCTCAAATCCTTAACTATTTGTATTTGGTTTCACTTGAGCTCTCATTTTACCTATGGTTGTATTATGCCTTACATATTCAGTACATTCTTTCGTACTGACGTCCCTTTTTGGGGACGCTGCATTTCATGCTACAGGTACAGGTACTCAACAAGTAGATCCCCCCAAATAGAAGCACATGATACTCAGCGGTTTTTGGTGAGCTCCAGGTTGATTCTGGGCTTTTCCAAGTCTTTACTATGCTTATTTTCATAGTGGTACAGTCACGAATTCCAGTAGAGGCTTTGTAGACATTGTAAAACTATCATCTGTATTCATAGTTTCACTTGTCACATGTATCGGTTCGACATTTTTTGTATATGAAGCTTCTCATTAGTAAATCTATCAGCATAGTAGTTTACTTTCTCATCATAGGTCACTTGTAAAGCATATGTTCATATGGTACTTGTCCGCCTCACTAGGGTTGGGGTGTGACAAAAGTGGTATCAGAGCAGTTCATCCTAGGGAGTCTACAAAGCCATGTCTAGTAGAGCCTTACTTATGAATGTGTTGCGCATCACATTTATAAATAGGGGACTGCTTGGACATTTAGGAAATGTTACCTTCTTTCAAAATCCAAATGGTTCGATAGAGCAAAATTAGGAAGTCAATTTCCACTTGTACCTGATCATGTTATTCATATTATGTTTACTATGGTTAAGGACCGTTAAAGTGTCAACATGTAACATACAAAAAGTATCTTAAGTTACCAAAATTTAGACTAGATTGAGCTCATTTTAATCGACCGTCTCACTCCACAAGGTATGTAAAGGCCTTTATTATTTGCATTTTAAGTTGCATTTGTACCCTTTGTATCACGTTGGTTCAATTGAGAAAGATATAGTATATGCTTAAAAAATGATTGGTTACCTAGTTACATATATGAGCTGTAGTATTTCCAGGCACGTCTTCTTAGGAGGATGTAACCAACTCTTGAGTTCTATATTTCCTCCATACTTATAGGATCTATTCCTAAAGAGGACACTTGTTCTTAGTCTATGATATCCATAGAATTTTCAGCGTTACACATGTTCTCGAAATTGATGATGTTGAACCAGTTTCTTTCAGGCAGTGGAACAATTTGATACGTGTATGTATCAATGCAATAGTGTTACTAGAAATACCCCTAATTGGCTGACAAGGCCCAAATTCTCACCATATATTATCCCGAGTATGATAATATTTGGTTTTTATATGGCATGTGCCAACAACCCCGAGTAAGTACTAATAACATTTGTATTCTTTTCATGGTTATAAAACTTAGGGATATGTGTGCCAATTGCTGAAAATGATATATGTATGATAGTTCCTATTATGATCTATGTTTTGGCTACAGAGGATTAGGATGTGATTAAAGGGTAAGGTTAACAAAAGGAAAAATTGATTGGTTAGACCTAAGTTGTGATTAGTCAGGTTGTACATAGTGGGATTAGAGTGCATGAAGCTACTAGTTTTGATCAAAAGGTACTTGTTAGATAGGAAGCATGTGAGAATGAAGCTTGAATTACGCAGGCCAAATATGTATGTAGAGCTTCTAGTTAGAAAGATATGGGATACGTCAAATTCCCTAAACATAGGAGTAGGGGTGATATGAGGATGCTATAGAGGAGTAAGATAGGTAATTATGAAAGAGAGGTTGCTAAGTGTATGAGAAAATAAAAAGGTATCAACTCTTCAACCCTAACGAGTTATAATGGCACACCAGGGAACAACTTTGTGAACCTTTGTTAGACAGAGAAGTCATTCTAGTATTGATTCAAGTCTTGATATTAAAGTCCTGATAACAAAAAAAAAAAGGGGAATAGAAAGGTTACCTAGATATAAGCTACATGGACCTAGTTCATCTACATCATTAGTACAAAAGAGAAGTAGAGCATTATACACATGTATAGAGTTCCATCAAATTGAACAGGGCTACTATAAGATTCATTTAATATATGCCTAAAATAATTCGTCAGTCATAGTCCAGTTAAGGAAGAGGAAAAATTGATCACATGCTAGTTGTTCTTATTTGCTATCTTGCATGGGAAAAGAATCGGAGCACCCTCACTTATTATAAAAAAAGAGAGGAAATCTATTAGTATGGCCAGACCTATCTAGTTAAGCCCAAAGCAGCTAACTCTAAGACGTTTTGAATCATAATACAAGTTTAGTACCTGACATTTACATGTTATTAAAGTTCAGGTTTTATGGTGCGTTCAAGCTTCACTATTTATTTTCTATTATGAAATTCAAAAGGCACCAGATATTGAGCTTGATATAACACAAGCTAGTAACGAAGGTAAAATTGACCTCGACCTCCTACTCCAATAGATGAACTATTGACGATTTTTTTTTATCTTAACTGTAGTATTTATATTGACCTAGAAGGAAGCCAAGTTCCAATAGCAGAACACCTACAAGAATTCTTAACCATATCTATTGAGATGTCATGCTAGACTTGTCTATACGTGTTTTAGATTAGCCTATGGATTTTGGATAGTCCTATTTACAATAGGAACTCTCACAAATCTCTATATGAAATTCAAAGATTAACCGAACTATCAGGTGCACCTATCATTCGAGGACGAATGATCATAAGGGGGGGAGGATGTAACACCTCGTATTCTACGTGTACTAGTTCTATGTATATGACGCTTATACATTTCCTTGTGGTATATAGTTATGGACTCGGTTTCCTATGCAACTAGTGACAATAGAATAGGTTTAAAGTGAACTGTCTGTAGATTTTAATGTGACCCGATTAAGTTGAAATCGATGGAAGTTGTAACAACCCATATTACGCATATGCTTGTTATATCCCTTTTGATTTAGCATAGCACTTAACTTTCAACTTTAAGCTCAATTACCACCTTACTGTCTCTTTAAATACGGGATTAAGAGGCTTACTGGTTTCAAGCAAAATGAGGGTCCTATTACTTACCTTGAATGCCCCTTGTACATTACCAGGCCAAGAATAATTTATTTTTCTGATCTTATCAACAAAGTGGTTAACAGAATTACAGGTTGGAAGGCAAAGATCTTGAGCTATGGAGGCAGAAATACTTTAGTCAAGCATGTGTTACAGTCCCTTCCCATTCACTTAATTTCTGTTATCTCTCCTCCCTTTACTGCTATCAAACATATTCAAAGCCTTATGGCTGATTTTTTCTGGGGATGGAAAAATTACAGGAAAAAATTTCATTGGTCCTCATGGAAGAATTTGAGTTTTCCATATGAGGAAGGTGGTATTGGTATGAGAAATCTTAAAGATTTGTGCATGGCTTTTAAATATAAGCAATGGTGGATCTTTAGATCAAAACACACTCTTTGGGGGGAATTTTTGAGAGCTAAATATTGTCAGAGACCCAATCCTATCAGCAAGAAATGGGACACTGGTGAGTCCTTAACCTGGAAACACTTAATGCATAACAAATTGAAGATTGAGGAGCACATACACTGGAAAATCAATTCAGGAACTTGTTTTTTCTAGTGGGACAACTGGCTAGGAGTTGGGGCCCTAGCTAACTTCTCTAATGAAAGAAACATGTTCAACAACAGTACAGTGGCTGACTTCCTGATTGAGGGCCAACGGAATATGGAGATGGTGATACAGCAGGCCTCTCACAGTATGGTAGCTAGCATCCTAGATACTCACATTCAGTACCAGCAAGGAACCCTTGATCAAGCAGTGTGGAAACTTAATTCTGATGGAAATTTCACATGTTCCTCTGCCTGGAATGATTTCAGGGAAAAAAGGAATAAGACTCAGTTTTATGCCTTTATTTGGCATAAAAACATCCCTTTTAAATGTTCCTTTTTGCTATGGAGGGCATTAAAGGGTAAGCTACCTACTAATGAAAAGAATTCTAGATTTGGCAATGATCGGCAACATGTTTTTGCTATGACAGACCAGGTTGGGACACTATTGACCACATCTTCAACATTGGCCACTCTGCAACACATGTATGGAGGTATTTTGCTCTGCATGCTGGGATCAATACAGATCACACTTCCCTTACTCATCTAATCATGAGATGGTGGTCGACCAAGTACAACAATGAAGCTCACAAGTTAATTCTCCAAGCTACTACTATATTCATCTATTGGAATATTTGGAAGAATAGGTGTGCTGGAAAATATGGAGGAAAACAGTCCAATACCTCTAGAGTTAAAAGTATACAGTTTACAAAGACAATTACAAGCTATGACTACCACTTTCCCCTACATCAAATGGCCCTCGAATTGGAAAGACTTGATCAAGCAGGGAGAGAAATGTTTTCATGATACCAAGGTGCTTATGGTGTCTTGGCAAAGACCTCCTGAACAATGGGTGAAACTAAATACAGATGGTAGTGCTTTAAGTAAGCCTGGAAGAATAGGTGCAGGAGGTATTATCAGAGAACACAATGGTGAAATGATCTTAGCTTTTGCTACCCCACTGGGAGAAGGAACCAACAACCAAGTTGAAATAGGAGCAGCCATAGTTGGCATGACCTGGTTACTTCAACTAGGCTACAGGAGTGTCATTTTGGAGGTGGACTCGCAACTACTGGTGGACTAGATCATGCTCAAAGCTAAACCTCCATGGAGTATTAACACACAGGTACAACAGCTCCAAAAGCTCATCAGGCAGACTCACAACTTTAGATGCAAACATACCTTCAGAGAAGCCAACTTTGTTGCCGATTCCCTATCAAAACAAAGTCACAAGATCACAAGTCCTCAAATATATTGCAGCAATCAACAATTACCAAAGGAAGCAAGAGCCTACTACCAACTAGACATGCTTGAGATGGCAAGTTTCAGGAGAAGGAAAATTAAGAAGATCAAAGAACCCCCCTGAGTTTGGGTCCAACCTTTTCAACCTAGCTATGGTTAAAAAATTATATCTTTTTTGAACAGGTATCGTTTTTATCATTTTTTGTTGTTGTAAGGGGAGAGTCTCCCTTATTTATGTTTCCTAGATTCTTTGTATCGAGAGGAGTTCTCTCTTTTAGGTGCTTAGTTTCTAGGTTTCCTTTTTTAGTATGGGGAGTTGACTATCCTTAGTAGGAAGGTTGACTGATGAACCACCATAGGATCGGAGGTTAGGTTTATGTCCCCCTCCTTGTATTTATTCTGTTTTATTTATGCTGAGGCCTGGGGGTGTTGCTAAGCCATTGACCCACCCAAGGGTCATAAAAAAAACCCTAAACACTAAACGGATACCATAAACCCTAAATTATAAACCCTAATCCCTTAACCCTAAACTCTTAAACCTAAACCCTAAACCCTTAACTAATGTAATTCCTATAAGGGAATCACACTAAAATGTGGAAATCAAAAGATGGAAATTAAAAGATAGATAGATAGACACACAAGAGGAAAAAAAAAGCAACAAAAGGGTATATTAAACCCAATGACCTATATTCGTTAATCCAACTATAGCACCTAACTCTTACAAAGACCTCAAGGGAATCGATATCCCAAGCAACCAATGTTTCTAACAAAAGGCAACAAAAGATTAACCAAGCTCTTAACACTCAAACATGAGTTTTCAGTTTTCAACATTCAAAATAATCCAAGTCTATAATGAACCCAAACTAGCTATTTATAGTTTAAGGATTAAAGGGCCCAAAAGTGACCCGAAGTGCCGAAGGGCGAGCCAAGTCGGGCTGGCGAAGTGGGTTGGGCGATGCGCCGACCTAGTAGGTTAGTATTCCTACGTAGTCTCAGCTCTAGCAACATTCTGGAATATTAGGCGAGCTTAGGCCATCGCCTAGTCCCTTGGGCGATGCTCCAAGTGGACCCTATTCACTAAAGGTGCCTTTTGCAATCTTCAAGGCATGAAAGTAATTGCTTGTCATCAATACCATCTTGAGAACCTCCATCTTCATGAATAACCCCTGCATCCTTTGAAGGTCTTAAGTTTGGCCTCTAGTAAATGTCCTTGATGTAATATGTATTACATAATTCTCTCCTTCTTGAAAGGAATTTGTCCTCAAATTCGACGGATCATCATCATCAACAGTTGAGAAAGGTGATAGGTCGCACACATTGAAAGTGTTGTACACTTAGTATTCCGAAGGAAGGGCAACCTTGTAAGCGTTGTCGTTGAGCCGCTTAAGCACTAGAAATGGTCCATCATCCCTCGGCATCAGCTTTGTCTTGCGGTGGGTGGTAAATCGCTCCTTGCAAAAGTGCACCCATACCGAATCACCCAGTTCAAACACGATCCTCTTACGGCCCTTGTTAGCCTTTTTGGCTACATCTTGGTTCTTCTTCTCTAAGTGCAGCCGCACCTTTTCGTGAAGCTTTTTCATGGCTTCAGCTCGCTTACTCCCTAGGCTTATCACAACATCTTGAGAAAGAGGAGTGAGATCTAAAGGGGTGAGGACATTAAAACCATAAACCACTTTAAAACGGAGTCATGCCAATAGTTCTATGAATAACTCGATTATACGCAAATTCAACTAAAGGCAAATGTTCCTCCCACGAGGCCAACTTTCCATGCACTATGTCACGAATCATAGAACCCAAGGTCCTATTCACAACTTCACTTTGGCTATCAGTTTGTGAGTGACAAGAAGTTGAGAACAACAACTTAGTACCATGTCCACCCCACAATTCCTTCCAAAAGTGACTAAGGAATTTTGGATCCCTATCACTTACAATGATTTGAGGAATTCCATGTAATTTAACAAAATGCTCAACAAACAAAGATGCTACATTGGTAAGCATCATCATATTTATGACATGGAATGAAATGAGCCATCTTTGAAAATCGATCAACAACAACAAAGATGTTATCTTTACCTCTTTTGGTCCTTGGCAAACCCAAAACGAAGTCCATTGAAATATAAAGCCATGGTCTTTGAGGGGTGGGGGTGGAGTGTATAAACCATGGGGAAGGAGGCGCGACTTAGCACGTCAACATTCAACACATTAACCACAAATTCGAACAAAATCTTTATGCATATTAGGCCAATAAAATTGTTCCTGAAGAATTCGCCTAGTTTTGTTAATACCAAAATGACCCATTAAACCCCCATCATGTGCCTCCCCCACAAATAGTTCTCTCCAAGAGCTCATGGGCACACAATGTCTCTTGCCTTTGAACAAGAAACCATCAAACTTGGAATAGGGAGTAGAAGAACTATCCCTCATCCACCTTTCCCTCTCCCAGTCCTCACAATCTTTGAAGATTTGAGCAAACACGGGATCCTTGGGATACAATGCCTTCAAGCATTCAAAACCAATCAGTTTGGAACACAAAGTATTTATTAACACATGTATTCTAGACAAGGCATCAGCCACAACATTTTCCTTCCCCTTTTTGTATTGGATTACATAAGAGAAAGTTTCAAGGAATTCAATCCATTTGGCGTGCCTCTTGTTCAACTTTCCTTGGGCCCATATATGCTTTAGGGACTCATAGTCAGTCCTAATGACAAATTCCTTGGGCCACAAGTAGTGTTGCCAATTACCCAAAGCCCTAATCAAAGAATACAATTCAAGATCGTAAGTGGAGTAATTCAAGGTAGCACCTTTTAGCTTTTCACTAAAATAAGCAATGGGCTTTTGGTCTTGCATTAAGATGGTTGCAATGCCTACTTTACTAGCATCACATTCCACTTCAAACATTTTATCAAAATCAGGCAATTGTAACAAAGGAACTGAACTAAGCATGGATTTTAAAGCCTAGAAAGCTTTGGCTTGTTCCTCTCCCCCACTTAAAAGTCTTATCCTTTCGGATTACCTCTGTCAAGGGGGCTGCTATGGTACTAAAACCTTTGACAAATCGCCTATAAAAACTAGCCAACCCATGAAAGCTTATAACATCGCTTATGGATTTCGGAATTGGCCAATTCTTAATAGCATCAATTTTAGACTAATTAACTTCAACCCCTCTTGAACTCACAACAAAATCCAAGAAGACAACTTCATCAACATAAAATGAACACTTATCAAGATTAGTATATAGGTGTTCCTTCCTAAGCACATCAAACACACATCTCAAATGCTCAACATGATCATGCATGGTCTTGCTATAAATCCAGATACCATCAAAATAGACAACCACAAATTTTCCTATGAAAGGTTTCATCACATGATTCATGAGACGCATATAAATGTACAAGGAGCATTAGTGAGATCAAAAGGCATCACCAACCATTCATAGAGACCAAACTTGGTCTTGAATGCGATTTTCCATTCATCACCGGGGTTCATCCGGATTTGATGATAACCACTCCTAAGATCAATCTTTGAAAACACACAAGAGCCATTCAATTCATCAAGCATATCATCTAACCTAGGGATAGGATGACGATACTTTATCGTAATCTTGTTGATGGCTTGGCAATCAACACACATGCGCCATGTTCCATCTTTCTTTGGAACCAATAGAACTGGCATGGCACATGGACTCATGCTCTCCTTCACAATATTGCCTTTCCATTCGAGGACTGCCTCTTTTGAAAACTGGAAATGCACCATCTTAGTTCGGCAATCTACAATGGCATAACAAGAAGCTAACCAATCCATACCCATTATAACATCAAAATCTACAATTTCTAGCTCAACAAGATCAGCCAATGCATCACGATCACAAACAGTTACAATGCAATTACGATAAACCCTTCTAGCTATAATAGACTCACCAATTGGTGTAGATACTTCAAATGGCTTCACTAATAATTCTGGTGTTCTTTTGAACTTTCCAGCAATCAATGGAGTAGCATATGACAATGTAGATCCCGGATCAAGTAATGCATATACATTATGTGAAAAGATGGACAATGTACCTGTAACCACGTCTGGCTAGGCTTCCAAATTTTGTCGATCCCCTAGAGCATATGTGCAATTCTGAACTCTACTAGAATTAGCTTTTCCCCTAGCTCCTCTATCACGATCAGTAGGCATTTGCCCCCTACCTAAAGAATGTGCTGATGATGAGGATGCAACAGCTGATCTAGTAGGTTGTACCACACCACCTACACCCCTATGAGGGCAATTTCTCATCATATGACCCGGTGTACCACACCAAAAACAAACATTTGTCCCAAACCGACATGCACCTAAATGATTTCTTCCATATTGTTTACAAGACCGTCGAGGAGGTCTTGATTGGCTCATACTTCCCTGCTCTTGGTACCCAGTTGTTAGTGAACCATGGCTTTCACCTCTTTGCCCAAACTGATTGCCCCTAGACTCTTGAAACCGAGGTGGGCCACTAGATATAGAGTAGGAAGATGATGGCCTAGGCGGTCTGTTAAAGAACCGAGGCCTAAACTCACCTTGGGATGGTGTAAACTGCCCCATGGATCTGGCCCCCTTAAAATGCCCTGTTTCTGATTCTTGTGTCCTTCTTCTTTGCCTTTGATCCTCCAACTTTTGCGCAAAAGCTTGCATTATTGCTATATCCATATCTTTATTCAACGAAGCAATGGTACAATCTCTAACCAGATATGAATCTAATCTATCCACATATCGATGAACTCTATCCTCCATAGTAGCTACTACATTAGGAGAATACCTGGACAAGGAATTAAATTTGAGACTGTACACTCTCACGCTCATACTTCTTTGGTGGAGATTTAAGAGCTGATCCGCACGGGCTTCTCGGATCTCCAATGGCAGGTAATGGTCATGGAACGCCTTTTTGAACTCTTTCCATGTAGCTGAAGGTGCATTTGTTCCCCTAGATTGCTTCCAAGCTTCATACCACAATATAGCCACACCCTTTAATCTACATGCTGCTAGCTCAAACACTTCTTTACCACTTACATGCATAACATCGAAAGTGCATTGGATCTAATCTATAAAGTCCTGTGGATCTTCATTAGGATCTGACCCGATGAATGATGGAGGGTCCAAATTAAGGAAATCATATATCCGTGTGCCAACTGCTCTATCTACACCACTAGTACCTGCAACTAGACCTTCTTGCCTTTGGCCGTGGCCAGCAACTATACGAGTCAGTAATTGGATTGCGTTCCTCAAATCTTGCTCGGTAGCATTAATAGGAGGCTCTTGAGGAGCAGCTTCCCTCCTTAGATCTTCTGGAGATGGAGGGGTCGGGGATGTCTGTGATAGAGACTCATCTTAAGCCTCACCTTGAGCAACTTGACTAGGTGGTGGTTGGGTGGTCCCTTCTTAGGCAGCCACATCTATTCGCTTACCAGTACTTTTAATCCTTCTCGTAACCGGCATCTTTGCTATAGTAAATCAATTTAGAAATTAGATATGATTCGCCTACAATACTGGTTATGTCGCACGATTTAAGAAATGAAAGAAAGGAGACAACTCCTGCATGTCCTGTGGCCTCCTGTTTATAAATGTGGTGCACAACACATCCATAAGCAAGACTCTACACATACACGGCTTTGTAGACTCCCAAGGATGACCTAATCTGATACCACTTTTGTCATGCCTCAAATCCCATTAAGACGGACAGGCACCCGATGCCTTAAAGGCCCGAGAGAACCAACATGTAACCTCTGCTTACTATGCATATAACTATGACCATCTTGTGACAAGTTCACATAGGATGCAGTGATACGAACCAGCAAAAGTAGACCCAAAACTTATATACAAGACTTGGCCGTTGAGGCCACAATTTGGTAAGACGCAACTGAACCATATACATAAGTCTACAAAGCCTCTAAAAGATAGAAAACCTTAAAGTAGGTCGGGACAGACCCCGCCTTACTCTTAACAACGATACAATACCAAAATAAATCTACCAAGGACTTAGTAAAGCTCCGAATCAATCTGGAGCTCACCAAAAGTAGTTGAGTGTCGTGTTCTCCTACTAAGGAGGTCTACTAGCTGAAGTACATGTGCCTACAGCATGAAATGCAGCGTCCCTCGCGAGGGACGTCAGTACAAGAAAATGTACTGAATATGTAAGGCAATAACATATATAAATAAGAGTTCGAATGAAACCGAGTGTCAATACATGTGTGCATAAATCAGAACAGAAGATGTCACACCCTGAGAGCACCCCCTAGGTGTAACACAGCGTACTTGACCCCGAAGGGGTCTTATACAAGCCTATGCATATTCGCCATTGCATATAGACATTGAATAATGCGGAAATTTAAAACTTTTCAAAATCAATGTCAAAGCGTCTCATAATAGAAAATAGAAAGTAGAATGTCTAGACATCATCATCTCAATGAAACCATCTAAGTACACATATGAATCTCAAATAAGGACCATAGCCCTTTTACAACAGAATTGTCTCAAAATGACAAGTATATAAGAAGTCCAATAGTCTATTACAATATAAGGAATATAAGTGTCATAATGTTTTTCCTCGGAACTTGAGGACATACCAAAAAGTCTTAGAGAAAATCTAAGTCCAAGCTTGAATCTCTTAGTAGCACAATCACTTCCCGGAACCTACACTTGGTAGAAAAAGGTAGAAATATGGGTTAGCACAATCAATTGTACAAAGTATGGAAGCCATGCAATTAAAACCATTTAAATCATGCATGAAAGGGACCTTTAGTTGAAAACATGCTACTTCACGTTAAAAGCCATAATGCATATTCAAGGAGCATTTAGCCAATCGACATTACAAAATAAAGAACCATTCATGATCATAATAAGAAGTCATAACATATACCTTACATAATTGAGTTCCATTTACAACATACCATCATAAGACACCACCCATGACCCCCTTTCAAGTTCACTTGTGCAATGTACATATGAAGTCCCATACCCCCATATATACTAAGTAAAGCCATCAAGAAGACACAAGTGTAATCACATACATAATTCACATCATAATAGATGAAACCAACCTTAACATAATTCATACCTTACCATATATAAAGGACTCACACAAGAACTCCCCAAAGAACCCACTTGTGCAATGCATAGGTAAAGTTCCATACCCTCACCTATACTAAGTAGTATCCCTCAAGTAGTCCTAGTTAGAGTTCATAAGTCATTTACATGGGTCATATTCATACATTAGGTCATCTTCTTAAAACATAGTGATATTAGAAATAACCAACATAGACCATGTGAGCTTCATGGAATCCGGTGTTCTACTCCCACACCGAAAAGAGAGTGTTCCACTTGCCAAGGTAGAACTAACATAATAGCATCTAGGTGGATCCACTAGCATTAACCTATGCGGGCAAACATAGTTATGGAACAAGGAGATTGCTACTAGAAACCCGGACTTGCTAAACGTAAAAGGTTTCCATCTCATGAGACAACATATATATTGGGAACCCAGACTTGCTAAACATAAAAGGAACCCATATGGGAAGTTGGACTTGCTAAACATAAAAGCTTCCATCTCATATTCACGTTCACTCGGTGCTAAGCACAATTCCCTTTTTTAAAAGTAGTATTAGGCCTTTACTTACACATTAGTTCAATAAGGAGTGTATTAGGGACTCAACCCATCATTCATCATATATCTCACAAGTTCTAAGATGAGAATAACCTTTCAGTGTAGAATCATCAACATATAATAATGTTCATTCATAACATAGTCATATAGTGTTCATGAGATTTACCTTCTATTCATCATACCAACACTACCATAATCATAGCTTAACATTCATATTTATATCATAGCATACATTGTCAAGACTTGGGGTTGTAGGGAAGAGGAAACATAACTCACTCACTACAATTCATAATCAAGTAGCTCCTCCACCATAAGTGGATCAACAAATTCAATATATAAACATTCATCAATTTGACAATCTTCATTCATAGCTTTCAAAGATCACATCAAGATTCAACCCTAATTCAATGATAATCATTCATCATATAGAGCAACATCATAATATCATAATGAATTCCATAATTACATATTAGATTCTCATCCTTCGTTCACCATTAAAGTCATACTAGAGTTTAAAGTGAGAAAGAAGGAGAATTCATGGGTCTTGTGGGGATTTGTTCAAAAACCATCAACATGACATTAATTCATCCACAAATCATCATATACACACATAATTAATTATTATAATCCAATGAAAACACATTTGTAAAGTGACCCACGAAATTGAGAGAAAACCTAGAATTTGGGGAACTTTGAAATCCAATTTTGAGAGGGCCTCTTGGGGAGAAGATCCCAAGACTGAAGAGCAACCATACCTTAGTTGATCCCTTGAGAATCAACAGAAAAACTCTTAGAAATTTGGGGAAGAACCTTGAAACCCTAGCTCCAATGTATTATTCTTCTTCTTGAGTCTTAGAGAGAGAATTTAGAGAGAAGTAGGAGAGTTTTGATTTCCAATTGGGTGTTGTGAATTTTGACCAAAACTAATGAATTTAGAGTTAAAACCAATATATATTTAACCCCTAAAATACCCAAAACACCCCCACTTAATTTGGACTTAAAAGGAAAAGCCCCAAAACTCCTTATTTAAATGGTCCTCGTCAGGGACCACAACCACTATTCTTGGGTCGTGAAAGTGCACCACAGACCGTGGTGTTGGAGATAGTATCTCCTCTTTCGTGCACAAGCCAACACTTGGCCAAGGAAAGATCACGGAGCCTCCCACGATCCGTGGTAAGTATCACGGTCCGTGGTGATGGCCTTGGTCATGACTTGGCCTTGTAGAGGCAAGGCCTTCAAACCTTGGTGCCAAGTGACCTTCACGAGCCACCCCTCTCCCTCGTCAAGTACACCACGGCCCATAGTGGTGCCTTGGGCATTTGCTACCCTAACAAACCCCAACTCCCTAAAAGCTAAGGGAGCTCCACGCCCACCTTCACGAGTCGTGAAGTGGACCACGACTTGTGGTCCCTCTCGTGAAGGGTGAGGCAGTGTCTAGGACACTTGGAGGTCCCTTTCCCTTGGCCAAGGAAACTCCATGAAGCCTTCCACTTGCCCATGGTCATGACCACGAACCGTCGTGATAGCCGTGGAGCTTGAGGTAGTAGCTCCAAGTTTGGGGTAGCCTTGGCCTTGGCTTGCCCTTTTTTGCTTGGCACTCCTCCCTTAGGCCTTAACTAATAGACCACTATAGAACACCTATATG
Organism: Solanum infundibuliforme; assembly: GCA_029582565.1. NCBI lineage: Eukaryota > Viridiplantae > Streptophyta > Magnoliopsida > Solanales > Solanaceae > Solanum > Solanum infundibuliforme. The sequence goes on along the minus strand of JAJOOG010001492.1, from coordinate 14,789 downwards.
GTCTACTAACTTAGGGGAATTAATTTTATACCTCATAGACATTACATTTAGGCTCTAGTTCAACCTATGAATTTTTCGGTTGTTACAGAAGACCACATTTGTTAACTCTTGTGGGATCATGTATGTTACATTCTTGTCTTTACCTTTATGTGTGTTATGATCTTTATAAGGCATGTGATACGAATGACTAGTTGATCAGTGGTAGAAGAGGATTACCCATGCTAGGCATTTTAACCCTTGGGATGCGGTCCTCATAATTACACAAATTGGGATCGGCCCATGCTAGGCATTCGCCCCTGAGCTACCACCCTTCTATACCAATTGGGATCGGCCCATGCTAGGCTTTCGCCCCTGAGTTGCCACCCTTAATTATATAGATTGTTTTACTTATATTCTTTAATCTTTGAGATTGTTGCTTTGGTAGTCATAATCATTTTTTATATTTGGAACTACGGACTAGTAGTAGAAGACATGAAAATAATACTTCAACACAGTAACAATGACATAAGGAGTTATGTAACATCAATGCATTACTTGTGAGATTAAATGTCACAATTGACTTCAACTAACTAAGAGGAGGATTCACCAAACTTGCTTTTGCAAATACCATTTCTATACCAACACATAGGAGGATAATTGCACAAGTACAGAGTAGTTAACATACAATGAAGTAATTCTATACACTAAGGAGAGGGGGAAATATTGTCAGCTATTTGGAGATCGTACGCTGCCACTATGTTTCCTTTACTAGGAATAGAACTTGGGAAATTCCCTTATAGATATTGATTGCAAGTATCATATTTCATGCCGAAGAATATTGAATCTAATAGCCTTAGATACCTTATCCTCTGACCAATACAACTATCACGATTCAGCCTCCCCTTTTAGGTTTTAATCTACAATATAGGTCATGATAAACTAAAATTAGCTGAGCCCATACAGCCCTTAAAATAATGTGTATCACCACACCCTCCTTCTCTGCCCAATACATACATTATATATCCTTTTCGAAGATTACCCAAGCTGCACCGACAATAATACACATAAAACAGCCTCAAATATTCTTTATCAGACAACCAATTATTGAACTCACCACCCCCTTGAGTTCTTTATGACAGCACACCCATAATTCCTCACTCCAACTCATACAGAAGGAGGAAGAAAATGGACCAGTCACCTTACCTCAATTTCTGCAACTTCTCCTTATAACTTGAATTCATCTAGAACTTCAACTCCCCTTCACACTTAAACCAAAGAACAAGAGAAAAGTATCTTAATAATTAAGGAAAGTGAGCAGTAGCTTATGGGAACTTCTGCCTTCTACTTATAATAGAGCATGAATAACATGTTTTCTAGTCTTCCATGGTAGAATTAAGCTAAACCCATAAGTGTTTTCACTTACCTTGTCTTGCAGAGATGAGGGTTTCTTCAAGAACCCTAGAAGAACTTTAAGGCTACTGTTTTAATCCTTAAGAGAAAAAGAGAGAGAGAGTTGAAGTTAATCCTTAATATTGTGTGTTAAAATGAGTGAGAATAGCAGCCAATATATTTTATATTGAGCTTTCTTCACCCTTAAGAATATCCTCTAGAAAGCTTCATTTTTAGTCAATAATTGGTCATGTCGGTGATGCACCTGCTTATGTACATCAAGCATCTCAAAAGGTCAAACTAGGTGATGCACCTACTTGCTTTCACTTGGGCTTAGATATTGGGCCTTGACAGATTTGGCTACTGGGCTTAAATTTCATTTTCCTTTTATTTAACTTAGTTTGGGCCTCTAGTGAGTCCATTAGCATAGGCCCAATCTGATCCAAACCTTGGCCTTTTTAACTAGATCCATATAGCTCAAGTAGGTGATGCACCTACTTGGTCCTTTGGAATTGTCAATAAGTCAAAGTAGGTGATGCACCTACTTGTCACCTGCTAGCTTAGTTAAGTCAAGCAAGCAACTCACTCATGTTATTCCATTTTCTAAATATTAATCCCTGTTGTTTTAACTTAGGACTTAACTTCCAACTTTAAGCTCAATTACCACCTTACGATCTCTTTAAATACTCCCGTTGGAGTTAACTTGTTGTACACATGCTGAAACGTGCAAGGCATCACATCACCTTCCGAACTCGTTTAAACCAATGCTAATCATAAAAGAAACATGGTCCCTCACCTATACTATAAGGCTATGTCAAGTATCACAAGAATAGAACAAGCATATGCATAATACGGGCTGTTACATGGTCTATTGGTACTTTGGCTATTTGAACCCAATTGATTGAAAGTTGGGTGCAAAGCTTGGTGGAGAGTCCCGGGTGTGAGAGTAGGAGAATGAGTGTGATCGTGCCCACTTGTAGAATCACGAAAAGTAGCTTGTGGTGTGGAGTCATTGGAGTTGACTCTACCTTCCACATTGGCCAACCTACCATGATCCTTGATATATCACCTCTCACATTGTTCAACACTTCCAATAAGGTTGCCAAAGTAATTTATACGATAGGTGCTTGAGTATCTCCTATTGTCTCCATTGTACCTGACCTTAAAACAACTCACAAAACAGCAAACAATGTTAACGTTAATTAAAATGAACTCACAATCGCTCGTGTTTACACACCTTTGATTGCCTCTCAAAATGGTGCGGCTAATGTTGACAGTTGTTTGTACTTAGTTGGTCACTAGGTACCAATTGCTACCTTTGGTCAGAATAGATTCTTGTTTTAAGAAGAACGGATGACTCAATTGAAAACAAACGGACTTGAATCAAGAATTGACTACGAAGTAAAAATGAAAAAAACACGAAAAGAAATGGCACAAACAAAGAAGTGAATTCAATAACCAATGGTCAACAAGTAGAGTATTTACGAGTTGAAAATAGGTTTAGGATTCTTGAGAACGTTTGAGAATCAAAAGAAAAGAAACTAAGAATTTAAAACTTGAGATTAGGAGTAATTTGAGTTTTCGATCGCCGAATGACTTGTTTTCTTCGCCAAAAGTGAAGTTCAGCTCGCCAACTTGAAGATGGACTCGCCAAACCCTACAAACGGACAAGGCAACTCGGCGATAGGGGTGGTAGTTAGGTGATGCGCTGATTGGACTCGGTGACCAAGGCTTGATCTCGCCGAAAATTCCAATAGCTCCTCCAAATTGACAACCACTTCGGCGACCAACCTGCACAAAGGGCAAGTCGCCAAGTGGGTTAGGCGAGCTACGTCGGGGCTCGCCTAATGGACCACTGCTGCAACTGTACAATTCCTAATTTTGAATCATTGTGGTCCCCTCCTGCACTTGTCCTTTAGTTCTTACCCTTTTAGTAAATTCCCTCTTTAATAAACACCTTTACTCTTTCTCTTTCTTTCCTTTTAGAATCAAACTCCTTCTTTTTTAATATTCTTCCCTTTGAAGGTTTGAATGTTCTTCAAGAACTTCATGAACAAGATAAAGACCCAAAATAAAACCCTTAAAAATTTTTTCTCGGAATTTCATGAAAATTTAGGTGAAGGCTCTCCTTGATGTGGGGAACAACACCCAATACTTTTTAACCTTCAAATCCAAACCAAAACCTTCGGATTTCAAAACCCATTTTCATCTACTTCAAGCTTCTTCAAGTCTTCAATGGTGGAATCTTTAACAAGGCACCAAACTCCATCCAATCTCAGCCCTAGTCTCAAATAGGGTTGGAGAACACTATTGCAACCTAGAAACTCAAACAGGACTCAAATTAACAAGACCCATTTCAGTAAATTTCACAAAAACGAAAATGAATAGATTTTTTTTGTAAAATATCCCCAAGACTAGAATCATAAGAATGAATGATGTAATTCCTATAAGGGAATCACACAAAAATGCGGAAATCGAAAGACGGAAATTAAAAGATAGATAGATAGACACACAAGAGGAAACAAAAAGCAACCAATGGGTATATTAAACCCAATGACCTCTATTCGTTAATCCAACTATAGCACCTAACTCTTACGAAGACCTCAAGTGAATCGATATCCCAAGCAACCAACGTTTCTAACAAAAGGCAACAAAAGCTTAACCAAGCTCTCAACACTCAAACATGAGTTTTTCAGTTTTCATCATTCAAGCTAATCTAAGTCTAAAATGAACCCAAACTAGCTATTTATAGCTTAAGGATAAAAGGGCCCAAAAGTGGACCGAAGCGCCAAGTCGGGCTCGCAAAGTGGGTTAGGCGATGCACTGTTCTGGTCGGTGAGTATTCCTGCGTGTCCTCAGCTCTAGACATATTTTGGAATAATAGGCGAGCTGGGGCCATCGCCTAGTCCCTTGGGCGATGCGCCAAGTGGACCCTGCTCCCCAAAGTGCCTTCTGCAATCTTCAAGGCATGAAAATCCTTGCTTATCATCAATACCATCTTGAGCACCTCCATCTTCAGGAATAACCCTTGCATCCTTTGAAGGTCTTGAGCTTGGCCTCTGTAAATGGCCTTGATGTAATTTGAGTCACATCATAAACTCTAAACCAAAAACCTGAAACTTGGAACCCCAAACCCTAAACCCTTAAACCTAAACCCTAAACCCTATATCAAAAACCCAAAATCCCCAAACCCATAATTAACACTACAGCCTAAACCCTATACAACAAACCCTAAACCCTAAACCCTAAACCACATACCCTAAGCCCTAAACCCCAAACCCTAAACCCAAACCCTAAACACTAAACCCTAAACCCTAAACACTAAAACCTAAACCCTATACCCCAAACCATAAAACCTAAACCCCATACACTAAACCCAAACCCTAAACCCTCAATCCTAAACCCTAAACATTAAACATTGAACCCTAAACCTTATACCCCAAACCCTAAACCCTAAACCCCATACCCTAAACCCTAAACCCTAAAACATAAACCCTAAACCCTAAACCCTAAACCCTAAATCCTAACCCTAAACCTTAAAACATAAACCCTAAACCCTAAACCCTAAACCCTAATCCTTAAACCCTAAACCCTAAAGCCTAAACCCTAAACCATAAACACTAAACCCTAAACCATAAACCTTAAACACTACACCCTAAACCTCAAACTCCAAACCTTAAACCACAAACCCTAAACCACAAACTACAAACCCCAAACCCTAAACCCCAAACCCCAGACCCTAAACCCTAAACCCTAAACCTCAAACCTTAAACCCCAAAACCCAAACCCTAAACCCTAAACCCATACCCTAAACCCCATACACTAAACCCTAAACCCTAACCCTAAACATTAAACCCTCAACCTTAAACCCTAAACCCTATAACCTAAACTCTAAACCCTATAACCTAAACTCTAAACCCTAAACACAATACCCTTTACCCTAAACCCCAAACCATAAACTCTACACCCTAAACCCTTAACCCCAAACCTAAACCCTAAACCCTAAACCCAAATCAGAGGAACAGCTTGCAAACAGGGTCAAGAAGGGCAGATGATTATAGGGCTTTGAAATCACAGGATGAGCTAGCTCTTGACAACCAATCCATTGATGAATATGATGAATAGGAAGAAGAAACTAGTAATCATCTAATTCAAGCTTTTGGCTCCACTTTTCATAATGAATGGCCAGAAGAGGTTCAGGAACTCACAGAACAACAAGGTCTATCCCCAAGAGGTAGGAAACAAAAAAGACAAACCCAATAGTAGACTAATACCAGTACTTCTGCTACTTCTAGCAGGTCCATCACAAGGTTCAAATCCAAAGGTTTTTAATGATTAAGACCATTTGCTGGAATGCTAGGAGTATCAATACCTAAAGTTCTTTGGAAAGACTTCAAACACTCAAGAAGATGGATCAGTTATCTATTATTGCCATCCTTGAACCCTTTGCAGGTAACTCTCAAATCAATATTGTGAGAATTCAACTTCAAATGGACCATGCAATTAGTAATCCTAATGGGAAAATCTGGCTTTTATGGTCTAATGAAATCACTAGTAATATTCAAGAGAATAGTGAGCAGCATATCACAGGAGAATTCAAGCATTCTGATCTTACTGAGAGGTTCATGGTGTCCTTTATTTATGCTAAATGTAAGGAACATGTGAGGAGACCTCTGTGGGATAGGTTACTACACTATGCCAATATGGATATCCCTTGGTGTACCATTGGAGACTTCAATGTTATCACAAATATAGAGGAGAAGCTTGGGGAATGCCTTACAACATGAACAAGAGCTTTGAGTTTATCAGTGTGATAGAAGCTTGTGGACTGATTGATCTTGGATATACAGGGCTTCCTTTCACATGGTGTAATCAAAGGGCTGCACAGGCTAGATTATGGAAGAGGTTGGATAGATCCATGGTTACTGATAAATGGCTAGAGGTTATGCCTCAAACTACTATTGAACACCTATCCTCTGTTGGCTTTGAAATTCATACCAAGTATTTCAAGTTCTTACATTGTTGGGTTGACAATGATAACTTTATGGAGACTGTTCAAAAGTGCTGGGAGAGGGAGGTCAAATGTAACCTAATGTGGCAATTTCATCAGAAAATAAAGAGGTTAACTTCCACCCGTAGCAACTGGTCAAAGAAAGAGTATGGAGATATCTATGCTAAAGTGAAGGAGTTTGAAGAGACTATCAAGAAAGCTGGGAGGAACTTCTTACAAATAACACAGATGCTCTTAGACAATAGTTACATTTCATGAATGCCAACTATATTAGATATTTGAAGCTAGAGGAATCTATTCTTAAAAAAACGACTCAACTTCAATGGTTTAAGGAAGGGGATGCCAACACCAAATATTTCCATGCTTTAATGAGGGGAAGAAGAAGAAGATTATTTCTGCATAAAATCTGTACTGGCAATGATGTGTGGATACAAGGGGATAATCAGATTGCACAAGCTGCTTGTGAATATTTTCAGGGAATGTTTACTAGTTAGAATTGCAGAATAGATGAAAGAATCCTTCAACACTTACCTACATTAGTTATTCCTAAACAAAACCAAAAGCTGCAGGAAATGCCTACATTGGAGGAACTAAGACATGTGGTGTTTGCCATGAACCCAAATTCAGCACCAGGTCCGAATGGTATAGGGGGCAAGTTCTACCAAGCATGCTGGAACATCATTAAAGAAGATCTGCTGGCAGCGGTCCAGTCCTTCATACGGTTATTGCACATTGAAATCAAACATGCCACACAATTTTGTTTCTTAAGTTCAAATTAAGATAATTTAAGAAGTGTAAAATCAAGATTAGAATAAACGAAATTGATAATGCCGCAAGTTCTTGAACACCAACATCACCATATACTTTCAAGTGCAATCATAACCTAGTTAAGTTGAATCAAAATCAATATAAAGAACGTAAAATTTTCAAACTTACCTTGAGAAGAAACTCAAAGATAAAAGAATATCGCTGATTTTTTTCTCCCAAAAGTTCACTTTAGTAGAAATTACAGGTGAATGATGTAGGTGAAGTTTTTTTTATCAAAGAGAAAGGGTTATTTTTCGTAGGGGGGCAGTTCTGGGAAAAATGAAAAGAAGGGAAAAAGTTGTGCAAACTTTTTTTAATGAATAATTAATTCTTAATGCTAATGGGTTCTTATCCAGTTGTTAATATTAAGATAAAAATTGGATTTAACGACCAGGGAAGAAATTGGACGCTAAAAGTACATTTTTAACGACCGAATTTATGTCCCTTCGTTAAGAAATGGTCGTTAAAAGACATAATTCTTGTAGTGGAAGAAGCTTTAAAGAAGACAAAATGGGTTTCGAAATCTGGAAGATTTGGCAAGGAATTGAGTGCTAAAAAGTATTGGGGTTTGTTTCCTATATCTAGGAGAGGTTGTATCTTGAAATTTGTGATATTCCGAGCTGAAAATCTAAAGGGTTTTATTTTGGGTCTTCATAGTTGTTCTTGAAGTTCTTGAAGAACATTAAAATCTTCGAGGAAGGAGTCTTCAAACAAGAAAGAGTTTGATCCAAAAAGGAAGAAAGAGAAAGTGTAAAGGTGTTTGTAAAAGGGGAATTTACCTAAAGGGGTAAATACTAAAGGACAAAGGAAGTAGGGGACCACAACAGGTCAAATTTTGGAAATGTGCAGGTGCAGCTAGAGGAATTTGGGTGAATCCCAACTTGGATCGCCCATTCCACTTGGCGCCTCGCCCTTTGGGCAGTTAGGTCGCCGAGTTGGACCTCATTTTGGTGGAGACACTGGAAATTTCGACAAACTAAGCCCTAGTCGCCGAATCCATTCGGCGCATCGCCGAACTTCCATCTAGATTGCCGAGTTACCTTGTCCGTTTGTAGAGTTTGGCGAGTCAATCTTCAAGTTGGCGAGCTAAACTTCACGTTAGGCGAAGAAAAGAGTGCATTTGGCGAACGGAAGCTCATGTTATGACCCTTTCTTCTCAGGTCCTAATTCTAGTTTCTTTTCTTTTGTTTCTAGTTCTTTGTCAAGAATCCTAAACTGATTTTCAACTCATAACTACTCTACTTGTTCACTATTGGTTAATGAATTCACTTCTTTGTTAGTGCCTTTTCTTTGTGTGCTTTTATTCATTTTTACTTCGTAGTTAACTTCTTGATTCAAGTCCGTTTGCTTTAATTGAGTCGTCCATTTTTCTTTACAGAAAAATCCACTCCGGCCAAGAGTAGAAACTGAGACCTTGTGATCAACCAAGTATAAGCAATCTTCAACATTAGCCGCGCCAATTTGAGAGGCAATCAAAGTTGTGCAAACACGAGTGATTGTGAGTTCATTTAACTGACGCTAACATTATGTACTGTTTTGTTGAGTTGTCTTAATTGTTAGGTACCATGGCCACCAGAAGTTAGGCCCTCCCACTTAAGGGGAAGGTTACCTCGGAATCCGTAATAGAGGCAATTGTTGATGTGAGTTGGAGAATGGCGAACATAAAAGAGCGAATGGCCTTCGTGGAGGGTAGGCTGTCAGGAACGGAGGAAAGGTTGAGCATCCCTTCGGATAGGGTGCCACAGTCTCAACCTAACCCTACTGTTTATCCTTCATTTTGTAAGGATTCTTATGTAGGTACAAGCATGATGAATGGAGGAACACAAGTTCTAGACAAAGAGCCTACAGTCGAACGTGTGATGGATGCACTTAGGGAATGTCCCAATATCCAAGGTAAAGAATATCTTTCTTGCAGGCGTCAAGGTACAATAGCTAAAATTAATACTTTTGCCATTACAAATGAACAAAGTGTGGATGTTAGCTTGTCTTTAAGTAATCCTATTGATTCTTTACCTTATATTGATAATATGCTTGTTGAGAGTGTGGATACACTAGTTGATCCTATTAATGACCGAATTGACTCTTCTGGTAAGATCAATTTGTGTCCACCTAGTGTCAACCTATACTTTGAATAGCAAATTATTTTGTAATGATTGTGTTGATCAACCTGTTTGTGAGTGTAGTTCACTGGTTGAGGGTTCTTGTAATATGATTAAGGAACCTCAAGTTAGTGGAACAAATGATAATGTTGATCAATATAATAGGAGTGACTCTATGAGCATATCTATTGTGGAAGATCCAATTGCTTGTTGATGCAATAGAGATTGCCCCCAAACCATTCATTCACGAATTTTAACGTAGTGATGGATCATTCTCAAGGATGGAGGTTCGTGGGCTTGGGAAATGCACTTTAAAGGAGCTCCCAACTAAGCAACACCTTGTGTGGATGATAGCTTGGACTGTGGGAGGTCCAACGAGGAGAGGAGGAGCAAAGGAAAAGTGTTGCTCCATTTGGTGAGGTGCCAGCCACTTTGGCGAGGGTTCCAGGATCGCCGACTGATCCAATGAGCTGCAGAGAAAGGGCTGCCCATTCGGCGAGCATGGAGGACATTCGGCGCATCGCCCTTTGAATCCCAGAAGGCTGAAAGTTATAGCAAACCATCCATGGAGAAGCCAATGAGCAGGGTTCTCGCTGAACCCATTTGGTGGATCGCCGAGCCATTTGGCGAGCCCGACTTGGGCTCTTTCTTTGGCCCATTTCGGGTCACTTTTGGGCCCATTTATGTAATAAGTCCTTCCACTATAAATAGGTGTCTTAGGGTTCATTTTAGGGAGATTTGTTTTGAAAATGATTAAAAACCTAAACTCCTTGTGTGAGTGTTTGAAAGCTTGGTAAAGCTTTTGTTGATTCTTGTTTAGAAATGGGGGTTGCTTGGGATATCGATTCCCTTGAGGTCTCCGTAAGAGTTAGGTGCTTCTTGTTGGACTAACGAGCTGAGGTCTTTGGGTTTAGTATACCCTTAGGTTGCTCTTTGTTTCCTCTTTTTGTGTCTATCTATTTATCTGTACTTTTCATCTTTGATTTTCGTTGTTTATCATCGATTCTTCTTCTGAGAATCGTATCATTTGGTATCAGAGCCAAGTCTAGCTTCGTTCCTACGAATCTAGTCTTGGGGTTTGTTACGAAAACAAAAAAAAATGTTCAACTCGTTTTTAAAGAAATTCTGAAATGCGTCTTGTTGATTTGAGTCTTCTTTGGAGTTTCCAAGGTTAGATTAGTGTTCCCTAACCTATTTCGAGTCTAGGGCTGAGATTTGAAAGGGGTTTGGTTCACTATTGAAGTTTCCACCATTGTTGGTTGAAGAAGATTTGAAGAAGATGAAGTGGGTTTTGAGATCTGGAAGATTTGGCAAGGAATTGAGTGCTAAAAAGTATTGGGGTTTGTTCCCTATATCTAAGAGAGCGTGTATCTCAAAATTCATGAAATTCTGAGCTAAAAATCTTTGAGGTTTTATTTGGGGTTCATCTTGTTCTTGAAGTTCTTGAAGAACATTCATATCTTCAAGAAAGGGGATACTTGAAAAGTAAGAGTTTGATCCAAAAGGGAAGAAAGAGAAAGTGTTAAAGTGTTGGTAAAAAGAGAATTTACCAAAAGGGTAAATACAAAAGGCCAAGGAAGAGGGGGGGACCACCAAGGTCAAATTTTTGGAGCCTTGCTGTTGCAGCTTGAGGAATTTGGGCGAATCCCGACTTGGATCGCCCATTCCACTCGGCACCTCGCCCTTTGGGCAGCTAGGTCGCCAAGTTGGACCTCCTTTTGGTGAAGGCACTGAAAATTTCGATGAGCTAAGCCCTGGTCGCCGAATATATTCAGCGCATCACCGAACTGCCACCTAGATCGCTGAGTTGCCTTGTCCGTTTGTAAAGTTTGGTGAGTCAATATTAAAGTTGGTGAGCTGAACTTCATGTTAGGCTAAGAAAACAGTGTATTTGACGATCGGAAGCTCATCTTATGACCCTTTCTAATCTCAGCTTCTAAATTTCTTAGTTTCCTTTCTTTTGATTCTAGTTCGTAATCAAGAATCCTAAACTAATTTTCAACTTGTAATTACCTACTTGTTGACTATTCGTTATTTAATTCACTTCTTTGTTAGTGCCTTTTCTTTTTGTGCTTTTATTCGTTTTTACTTCGTAGTTAACTTCTTGATTCAAGTCCGTTTGCTTAAATCGAGTCGTCCGTTCTTCTTGAAATAAAAATCTATTCTGACCAAGAGTAGAAATCGAGACCTTATGATTAACTGAGTATAAGCAATCTTCAACATTAGCCGTGCCAATTTGAGAGGCAATCAAAGGTGTGTAAACACAAGCGATTGTGAGTTCATTTTAAGTAATGCTAATGTTGTGTGCTATTTTGTTGAGTTGTCTTAATTGTTAGGTACCATGGCCACCGGAAGTGAGACCCTCCCACTTGAGGGGAAGGTTACCTTGAAATCCATAGTAGAGGCTTGTTGGAGAATAGTGAACATGAAAGAGCATGGCCTCCGTGGATGGTAGGCTATCAGGAACGGAGGAGAGGTCGAACATCCCTTCGAATAGGGTGCTACAATCTCAACCTAACCCTGTTGTTTATCCTTCACTTTGTAAGGATTTTTATGCAGGTACAAGCGTAAAGAGGGGAGGAACACGAGTTCCCAACCAAGAGCCTACAACTAAAGGTGCGACGGATGCCTTTGTGGGATGTTCCAACATCCAAGGTAAAAAAGATCTTTGTTACGGGCGTCAAGGTACAATAGCTAATCTTAACACTTTTACCATTGCAAATGAACAAAGTGTGAATGTTAGCTTGTCTTTAAGTGAGCCTATTGATTCTTTACATTATATTGATAATGTGCTTGTTGAGAATGTGGATACACTAGTTGATCCTATTGATGACCAAATGGACTCTTCTAGTAAGATCGATTTGTGTCCACCTAGTGTTGACACTTGTGCTTTGAAAGATTGTACATTATTTGGTGATAATTGTGTTGATCAACCTGCTTGTGAGTGTAATTCACTAGTTGAGGGTCCTTGTAATGTGATTAAGGAACCTCAAGTTAGTGGAACTAATGATACTGTTGATCAATTAAATATGAGTGACTCTATGAGCAAACCTTTTGTTGAAGACCCGATAGCTTACCTTGCTCATAGAGATCATGTGCTTCAAATGCTTCGAAAATTGATATGTTTCTTTTTTACGGTGAACTTGAATGTTTTAATTCTTCCCTAATGGTTGATCATTCCCTCTTTAAGTACAGTGTCTTATTTGAAGATGATGAAATCACTCCTAGTGATGTACCTAGTGGTGTGAATCTTGAGGGTAGTGTAGTACTTAATAACTGTACTGTCTATAGCAACCCACTATGGTGTGAGGCCTTTCCTCCCAAAGATGGAAATCTCTTCTTGGAAGATGAGAGTACTCTTGTAGGGAAGGAATGTGATGAGGAGGAAAGTGGTGTGTGTTTTCTCGTTACTTCTTCTTCTTGGTGTGTTTCACTTCTTGATAGTATGACCAATGCTTTTGAACCTATTGGTAGTCATACACATGAAAACACCCTAGAGGAGGTTGATTTGTGAGACACATTTCTCTATTACTTGTTTACATATGATGAAGCTCATGCTATTGAGTGGAGTATGTTGTTGAGAGGAACAAGTGCCCACCTGCTAAATGGAGGAGCACTTGATCCAGTTTTGTGGACCTTCTACCCTTTTGATCCCGGTGGATGTTTTAGGGTATTTGAACTGGTGAGAGTATCATCCATTGGGTGCTACTACCATGGTTATGAGAAGAATAACCATTGTCCTTGTTCTCCATTTGTGAGCTTAATAGCCATGACAATAGAGGATGTTTCGTTGTTCCTTGAGTTTGAGTCTCCTCGTTTAAATTTTTAAGTACTAACTTTTGTACTACCCATCATGCTAAGAGGATAAGCTTCTTGCTTATGATCTATTATATGGTTTTACAAGGTTTGGATTCGAGGACTCAATTTTATCTACTTGCATATGATGATACTCATACTTGTGTGGGTTGCATATCCTATGTTAGTAGTGGTTTAAATTGGGCAGATGAGAGTCTCCTTGACTCGATGTTATACAATCCTTTTCCATTTGACCCCAGTGTCGTCCTTAAGTGTGTTGAATGTGGTAGTAACACCTTCTGTCATTTGCATGATTCTTCCGTGGTGTTATTATTTGATACAATGTACTTGAATGAGGTATGTTTACCAATTTGGGTGGGGAATACTTATGTACTTGAACCTGCTCTTGAATTGGGAATGATTACTTTATTGAAGTTATCTAGTGCATTGGATGGGGTCTTAATTTGGATCAACACTACTTGTGCCTTCACACTTAGGTATGAGAGTGTTCATGTGATACTTGACATATGGGAGGCCTTGTGCTTGTTTGAATGTGGAACCAATGAGGGCTTACATATGAGGTTGTTTAAGTGTATTGGTTCCAATGCTCTACCCCTTTATCAATGTTTCTTGCTTAGCCAAGTATCTATTGCTTTGATAGGTTACAAACCGTTGGTTAATATTTGTGATGCTTGGTTATATGTTAAATTTGTGCATCCTTGGCATGGTGATGAAATTATTATTGCTAACGCTAACCCTCATGCCATGAGGATCTTTGTACTGTTTGCTTCCCCTATGGTTTTGCAAGGTACGGATTCAAGAACGAATCATTTTCAAGAAGGGGAGAATGATGCAATACAGATTGCCCCAAACCATTCATTCATGATTTTCAACGTAGTGATGGATCATTCACAAGGATGGAGGTTCGTGGGCGTGGGAAATGCGCTTTAAAGGAGCTCCCAGCTGAGCAACACCCTGTGTGGATGATAGCTTGGAGTGTGGGAGGTCCAACGAGGCAAGGAGGAGCAAAGGAAAAGTGTTGCTCCATTCGGCGAGGTGCCAGCCACTTTGGCGATCCGCCAAACCCCTTTGGCGAGGGTTCCAGGATCGCTGACTGATCCAATGAGCTGCAAAGAAAAGGCTACCCATTCGGCGAGCATGGAGGACATTCGGCTCAGCGCCCTTTGAACCCCAAACCACCGAAAGTTACAGCAAGCCATCCAAGGAAAAGCCAATGAGCAGAGTTCTCGCCGAACCCATTTGACGGATCGCCGAACCCATTTGGCGGATCGCCGAACCCATTTGGCGGATCGCCGAACCCATTTGGCGGATCGCCGAGCCATTTGGCTCGCCTATTGGCCCATTTCGGGTCACTTTTGGGTCCATTTATGTAATAAGTCCTAACACTATAAATAGGTGTCTTAGGGTTCATTTTAGGGAGATTTGTTTTGTTGAAAATGGTGAAAAACCTAAACTCCTTGTGTGAGTGTTTGAAAGGTTGGTAAAGCTTTTGTTGATTCTTGTTTAGAAAAGGGGGTTGCTTGGGATATCGATTCCCATGAGGTCTTCGTAAGAGTTAGGTGCTTCTTGTTGGATTAACGAGGTGAGGTCTTTGGGTTTAATATACCCTTAAGTTGCTCTTTGTTTCCTCTTTTTGTGTCTATCTATTTATCTTTACTTTCCGTCTTTGATTTCCGCTATTTATCATC
>JAJOOG010001491.1:0-43372 GCA_029582565.1 Solanum infundibuliforme | reverse complement strand
GGATGTTCATATGTAATGCACTACTAGAGTCGATTTGTGCATGGTTGCTGGTAAATGTGGTAAGTAATATACTCATATCTATGTGGTTTTCTCCTAGGGAAGTGTTTGTTCATTTCCTGAAGGATGTTGGTTTATCTCTATTTCACTCCCATAAGATTTATCTTTCAGTTATCTTTATTGTTTAGGCTTTTCTTGTTCGATGTTATGACTGCATCTAAGCTTGAGCTGTAACTAATACTAGTTCTTTGTCTTGTTTGAGCGTGAAAACTTGTAGTATTGGTCTTGGTCATATTATTGAGCTATAACTGATACTAGTTTTTTGTCGTGTTTGAGCACGAGTATTTGAAGTAGTAGTCTTGGCCATATTATGTAGTTTCAGTGGATGCCTTTGGCCGGTTTATTGATTCAGACCAGTTACAAATTTGAATAACTGTTACATCAAAAGATTATATGACATACTTGTTATGGTTTCATATTAAATAATACTTCTAAGGTACTTTTTGTTTCTTAATTATTTTAGCACATTTGGTTGTGCTCAATCTTGTGTGGAGTTACTGAGTTTGCTTTCTGCGGACTGCGATGTTAGTACCAAGCAATGAGATTTTTACATTTGATATTTATGAGGAGGGTTGATTTGGTTTTCTTTATAGATGATTCGTCTCTGTGTTTGCTGTTATCAGATTTAGTTTTACATGTTTTCTATTGCCGGTATGTTTCTCTTCTCTAGTGCTCTCAAGGCATGACTGATTATTAGCATGTGTCGGCTCAATCATTGCTTTTTTAACACATCAGTTAGCTACATAATGTTTTACTCTGTTGTTTAGAATTAGGTTTAGATAACGAGCTTTCTTTTAGCTCTTGAGAGTCGAGACCCTTTCCTCATCCCATGTTTTGGGGCTGGCTGATAGGGCTGACCCAATTTTACGTATGGCAATATGTGTTCAACTTGTCTTGTAAGGTGACTTTAAGTTCAAATTAATTGGTCTGTTGAATTTATGGGTCTTCCAAATGTGTTCTTCCATCTGTTTGCTCGTATGGAAATAAATAAATTTTAGTACATTGGTCGTCATGGTACTGTTTGATGATCAAGAAAACATAATTGGGGCCGAAATCATCAGAAGTTTGATATCATGATGTGAGATGTCTTATAGATTTCATCACTTAAGTAAGGATAGAAGTTGGATTGGTTAAGAAATTTCTCTCAAGAGCTGTCTCGTACTACATTTATTGTATATATCTCTGTCTGGTTACCTTCTAAGTTCTAATCTTTACTTGGTTACCTATTTCAAAAGAAAGTTCTAAATTTACTTGTTGATCATTAAGTGGACTTGAAGAATCTTAGGCCTTCTATGTTTGAGACTCTTGTGTTTCAAATATGTGTACTTATGTAGCTCATTGAAGTCATCTGCTGTCGAAAGTGTTATTCCCTTTCGTGTTGTTTTATATGATTTTCGAGTGGTATAACATTTTCTTGTTCTTCAGGGATGGATGCTTTCATGCGAAACTTTTCTTGTGTAAGATCTTTCTTCTTCTTCTTCTTCTTTTTAGATCCTCATTGTTTGCTGTCTCGTAACGTCTTATCTAAATTTAGGAAGCCAATGATTCTCAGCATGTTTTAGGTTGTCTTATCATAAATTCCGTTACTTGACATGTGAACGTCTATTTCAGTAGAATTATAGTGTTTTTAAGTTATTACCAAGTCTTTTCATTACCACTTTGCAGGCGGAAATGGTAATCAAAAGAGTGTAGGAGTGTGTTGTAACTTGTTCATAAATTTATGAAGCTCATAGAACCATTTAAAAGATACTATTTGTTCAATAAAAGTTAGTAATAAAGGAAAATTTTCATGGTGACAATTTTTAAGGTATGTTAAGCTAGATTCTCAAATCTTTGTTCTTGTATTTCACAGACCCTTTTTATCAAGTATTTTTAATTTTATTGCATGGTTAACCATTTCATATTTTTGTTGCTTAGATATAATCCATTTTGAGAAACCCTATCTATGCTTTTTGTACAATTCCTAGATGTTAATCTTTATTACAATGTATCAACGTGGAATTTGCATCCAAACACAATCCTTCAATGACACTTAACACCTTGTCTGGATAGTTGTATATTGTATTGTTTTAATGAATATAACGTTTTGTATTGTACCGAATTGTGATGTTTGGATCGATTGTGTCATTTTTCGTAGGTATATAATGTCACATATCAACTATTTGAGTGATAAATCTACAAGAATATGATAGAGCTAGTACTTGTGTTTGAATCGATGACATCATTGATGGTTGTTACATAAGCCTTTGAACTCCAAACAGGAAGGAAATAAAAAAATTAATTTAAGATATAAATTATTATTTTTTCTATATCTTTAAGAAAACAAACTCATTTTATTCCTTGTCTTGTATAATTAATTGCTCAGATTACAAAAAGTATGACGATGCTCACAAAATTTTTATTATTTATTGTCACAACGATCTTCATAACTCCTTTCTTGAGTTTTGAAATGCTTCAATCTTCATCAATCATTATTCTATGAATTTCGAAAAGTGAATTAGAATTGTCAAAATTTAAAACTTCAAGAAGTAATTTGATATGGCATCAAATTGAGAGGTTGAGTTGGTGAAAAGTCATGATAGAAGTACAATGCAAATGACAAGAAGTTGAATATGCTCATCTGTTAATGTTTGATTTATAAACTTAAACACACTTCAAATTCAAATATGATTTATGTAATCTTAAAAATATTGATGTTGTCTTTTAGGAAATACATCATCATAAAATATTAAACATAATGACGCTTTAGAATGAACATAATTACTTGGTAATCTTCAATATGTCTATCATTAATAGTTATTATTTTGGCTATATCAATAACATTAACAACACATTTTAATTATTGACTTGATGTTCCACGGTTATAAGAATAAATAATTAATTTTTGGGTGATCCAAAAATGTTTTATAATGTCGAGCTTCAATTTATCAAAAAGTTCATTAATACGCATTAGGCTTATGAGTATTAAAAACAAGTTTATTTATTATCTTAGAATGAATTGTTTATAAAAATTTAACTTATTTGATGACTAACCAATCATATATAATAATTGCAAAAAAAATTCTTATGAATAACTTATATGTTGAATTCATACTCACATAACGTCAATTTTTTTCACACATAAAATTTTAATTAAATATTGTAGTCAATTCAATCTTACAATTAAAATTCATATGATTAAAAAAGAATATTTATTAAGAAAATTATTAGTTCCTAAATCATGCTCTGATACCACTTGTGTAATGAGTCGTTAGGTAGTTTAGAGCACTAAAATTCATAAATTTTAAATGTGAATTATGAACTATATTTGTTTAAATACAATTATTTACATGACAATAACTTTTAAATAATTAATTGATCAAATCTGAAATTTATTTAAGCAAAAAATAGCAAACTAGTCAAAAAACCTAACATAATTAGTAAAAACCTCCATACTTCATAAATATTAGTAAAAATGTTATTATTTAAAAAAATATTGTGTATCCTAATTTACTTTCTATTTTTATCTCACATTGATCACACGTTTTCCAATTACTTCTCTCTCATATGTTAAAAAAATATATTCTCTCTCTAGATTTACATCTTCCAATTCTCCCTGTCATTCAAATTTCGCCTATCTCTTCCGTCATTTTTGATATTTTTTTTTTTCAGAAATTGGATTCACAACAATTCCTTTGATTAAGGTATTCATCTTTATCCTATTTTTAGATTTGTTTTCTGATTTTATTTTTGTTTAAATCTTTTAGAATTGTTGTTTGTAGTTGAAATCTCGGTTAGGGTTTGATAACCTCTAAAACACTCCACTCGTTGTGTATCTCCAAAGGACCATTGCTACCTTCTATTTTATACTTAAGCTTCAAACAGTTATATCTCAAATCAACATCAATCTACTTAGCAACTTCATCAACTAAATCTTTAAATGTTGCATATTCTTTCATTATAATTGCCTCTATTGTGTAATCAGCGTAACAATTTTCTTCGTTCCATCTCCCATAATGCATAATTATAAAATTAATACTCTCCATATTTTCTTTGTATTCAAACTAAAAAAAAAAAAACTACCCAAGTCATTAACAAATACAGAATTAGAGTTGTTAACAATATTTTGTATCCAAGTAAAAAATGTATGTATTTACAATATTACTTGCACCATGTTTTGAACAAAACTCTATTTTTCATATTTTAATGAAGTCTGCAAACATATATGTATACTAAACAAATATTGAAATTGAATTCAGATCAAACACTTACAAGATACATTACATTGATCATATCCTTTTCGATAAGGGATACAACGTAGTTAAATAAACACAAAACAAAAAAACTAAATAAATAAACGAAATTACAATACTACTGTCGTAAAAAATTATACCTGCTCCAATTTGTATTCCATTAGGGATACAATTTTATTCAAAACACTAAAAACAAACCGCTATTATTTTCGAATTCAACAAGCAAAAAAAATTCAACAAATCCATCAAAACTAATTATTCATACGTTGTTCATAATACATACAATTTACTATGAAAACAGATACGATTTACAATTATTTACAAAATTTTATATCAAAATTATAATCAATTAGAAAAAGATTAAGGATGAAGCAATTAACTAATACCTGGTCCAATTTGTATTCCACCAATTTTATCAAACTCCCAGTAGAAAAATCCTTCTCCAAAGCTGTTTGTCAATGATTTTTTTGTCTTGTTTCGTTCAAATCTTTCTTACCAAACAGAAAAAAATAGATTTTGATCAAAATAAATTGATTAGAGATTAAGTATTTTCAATTGAATCTTGAATATCGATAATGAGAAAATTCATCAACTACGGGGTCGTCGATGAAGTATTTAGTTTTGAATTTTTGTAACTGATGAGACTTTTAAGCTATTGTTCCTTTTTAAAAAATTTCTCCTTTCTGTTAATTAACAATTGTATTCTTTCAATTAAAACAAATAATAAAAACTTAAATAAGATACATAATAAACTAAAATTTTGACAATTTTACTAAATATTGAAAGTGTTGACAATGGTCCTATTAAATGTTAAAATATTGAAATCTTGAAAAATTTCCCATTTATTTAATACCCTATATCACTTGGCCCATGTGTAAAAATAAAATACTGAAAATTACTTTATGTTACTTGGCCCAAGTTTTATTTGGGAATATTTGGGAAAAATTTGGCCGTTGGTGTTTGACCACATAACTTGACAATTTTTTTTTCTAAGAATCCCAAGTTTCCACATACTAGAAAAAACTAGATTTTGAGAACTTTGAAAATATTAGGAAACTTTAAAAAATCAAAAATTACCTCAACCTCTTATATTTTATAGAAAATACTCATAATTTATTACTTTCTAGAGGAAAGACATAAAGACATCATCAAAGTTGTTCCGTATTTTCATAAAGACACCTTAACTTTCAAAGTGTCCTATCACCCCACAAAACTATTTAATATCTTTGTAAATGGGCCATTTTGACCCATTCCCTCGTCTAGGTTGTTACCACGCATATGAGGTGCGTCATGCAATGTTTTCACTGTCATGGACCAGTTTAAAAGTGTCATGTGTCATTTTCTTTCTTTATTATTAATTATTTAATTAAATTATGTCATCTTCCCCAAATTAAACCCAAAATAGCAATTGGTAGCCCTAATTTTTCAATTTCATGGTTTTTTCCATAGCAAGATCAACGTTGTTGCTCTCTGTTTGACGACTTCATCATCTTACGTCGTCCTTAATCATTAAAATAGAATAGTTGATTGACCATTTGAGTAATGGACTCCGAAAAGGTTTTACCAGAAGAGTCAAAACAATAGACATAAGCATTGTCAAGAAAACAACCAACACAGAACAAAATTACAGTAGCACAATATCAACATAAATCTATCCCATTGCTAAAACGTCTAGAATCAGTATACGTTGGTTCATTTGGATCGGTAGCCGTAGTGGAACCACTCTATTTTGCAATTAGGAATTTCACAAGCAACCATTTCACCATAGCTAACTTGATTGCAGAAACAGTATGTTGGTTCATTTGGATCAACAGGCATAATGATGATAGTCATAGTGGAGGCGCAAGCCAAACAGAGAAGAAAAGGAAAGGAGAAGACAACTTTTCTTCAAAGAATAGGGTCGGGTCGGGATGAATTCTATCACAGGGAATGAGCAACACGCACGACTACATAGGCTAGGGAATGGGTCAAAAGGGCCCATTATTAAATAGTTCTATGGGGTGATAGGACACTTTGAAAGTTAAGATGTCTTTATGCAAATACGGAACAACTTTGATGATGTCTTTATGTCTTTTCTCTTACTTCCTACTAATATATATCTAAAAGAATAGTTTGTTACTGCCTCCTTTGAAACAGTTCGAGTTCTAATTTGAATGATAAAATTGAGAAAAAAGAACAATTTTTTAATAGATTGTAATTATAACCGAATCAAACTACTATTGATCTATCATATCTATTCATTATATTATTTAATGACATGCCACCAGCCACTCTATCTATTAACATGTCACCAATCGAGTATTAAAATCTACATCAACCATATTTATCTGTTAAATATCTACTGAAAATACCACTCATATCTATCTATTAACTCAACACCAACCATATTAAAATAAATCTTTCATTTATATAAGGAACATATTACAAAACCTTCATCCAAAATAGTTGAAAAAATATCCTATAAAAATTCTGTGGAATTCTCTATGTGAAGACACGATCGAAGGTAATTTGTAGAAACATATATATATTTTCATATTGATCTTACTCGATTTGATATGTATGAATCTTTTCTTTTGTCCAGACTTTATAATTATGAATGATTAAAAAAATATCCTTGATCATAATATCTATTAGAGAAAAAATGAGTAATTATTAGTTATTGATATTTTATTGGTGCAACTAATGTTTTGGGCTTATTTTTTTTAAAAGTTTTGTAATGTCCATAATACCTGAAGATGATGTTGAGATATCTGACGATAACTCTGTGACTTCGCCTTTTTCGATTATAAGGTACTATACTTCATTTTGTGCTTGTACTCGTTTCATTGTTGCATGTGATATGTTGTTCTATTGATATTGTATTGTAGAAACGTAAAAGAATGAATAAATCACGTGGTTCAGCTGCTGATAAATGGACGTATGAAGAAACATCGATCCTTATAAATGTCCTACATGATGAAGCAAGAAAATCCGAATTTAAAGGTTATGCAATGGTGGTCCACGATTGACAGAAGTTAAGAATGAGTTTTTGATGAAAGTTGAAAATAAAGATAAGTTTGATGATGAGAAAATTAAGACAAAGATCCAAAGATTAAAGACCGACACAAAGACCTCTTAATGCTTGCTCTGGGTATGGATGAGATCTTACAACTAACGCAGTTACATGTCCAATTGATATTTGGAGACATCATGTGAAGATAAATTTGGGAGATAAAAAAATGTACTCATGTTAAGTCATTTTTCTTATACAATTACAATTATATATTTTTAATTTATGAATGTTACGAGTAAAACTTACTATTTTTATATTATGCGAGGAAAACTTAATTTTATGGGCGATTAACACACATGTATTGTAAAATGTTGATGTTAAACTACACATTATGTTATAATTTTTTTCTCAGGAAAAGAGTAATAAGATCATATATATTTCCAGTACAGATACTATGAACTTAAAGATTATGACACACTGAATGAAATATTTAGAAATTCATTTGTCGTAGGCGACAATGTTATGTATATTAAAAATCCTAATTTTTCATCAAAGTCAAATGATGTTATTGTCAAGGAGAATGAACCTTCTGGTTGTGATGATGAACATGTTGCTGCTAAAAACACATGTCAACCTATGTCTCTAAAACATGATATAGTCAACAAAAAATTTTCACTGACTAACTTATTTGGTTAATCTCAGATTTCGCAAGGTATTTGTTCATATGACTGAAAAAAATCAAATTCAATGGTTCAACGACTTACACAACAATTGAGCTAATAGTTATTTTCATTAGTCATATTATAGTTTCATGCGTGAAATGCTGTGAAGTTAATTATTTTTGTTAGACTTCATTGTGAAATAGGCATGACCGTAATTTTGCACAATGATCTATGTGTTATTAACTTCCTCTTTAATGAATGACTTACTAAGGAAAATTGTGAGATGTACATTTTTATTTTGCGCAATGACTTTCTATGTGTTTTTCTTTCTACGTGCAGTTTATATTTTTTAAAGCTTTTATATAACATCTTGTGGTCTTCTCAGGTTGAAGTGGTGATATAGTGAACCAACCTTTAAAGAATTCAAACTGAGTTCAAGTTTTAGTGAACTAGTCTTCAAGTGTCAAATCGAGTTGAAAAATTATAAGCTTATCCAAGAGTGATATCAGTGACTCAGACAACGACAATGATGATTACATTATGTTTTGTGCTATAACTGATCATGTTGAACAGATCGCACGAGAAAATAAGTTATTAACTCGCCAACCACAACACACATCTAGGCTTGGTATGACATGGATTTTTGAGCTTCTTCATGGACAACACATGCATATGTATAAATCTATGTGTTTTTATCCTGAAATATTTTATCAACTTAGTGAAGTGGTAAAAGAAAATAATTTGTTCTCATTCGAGGGTAGTATCACACATGTTCCATTAATAGAGTCTGTAGCTATTTTTCTAACTGTCGTTGCACGTAATGATAGTCAATGATCAGCAAGTGAATGTTTTCAACATTTACTCGAGAAAATAAATTGCACGTTAGAAGAGTCGTTGTGGTACTTTGTCAGTTGGCCAACATATGCTTATTCAAGAAATATGACTGGTGTACATCCAAAAATTTTGTGTTTGGTTTAAGGTAAAATAAATTTTCAAATATTTCTATTAACTAACTTTTGAAAATCATTATTCCATAAGTTATATTGTTTAACGTGGCTTCTTTACAGTTGATGATATTTGTATGTCTTTTTATAGGGCTGTATTGGTGCAATTGATGAAACATGTATTCAAGGGGAGGTCCCAAGAAATGGGCAACATGCATATTGTAATCATAAAGGAAATACTTCACAAAATATTTTATGTGCATTTGATTTTGACATGAGGTTCAGCTTTGTCGCAGTAGGCTGGGAGGGTAATGCCCATAATAGTAAAGTGCTAGATAATGCAATTCTTGACTCATCGACTAACTTTTCTTTTCCACCACATGGTATGTAAATTATGAATTTCATTTTTGATAGTCTTAGAAAGAAGGAAAAAAAACAGAATTACAATTTGAATTGTGTTTTTAAAAATTTTGTAGAAAAATATTATGTTGTTGATGTTGGTCGTCTTCGGAACACAAAAGGATTTCTAGCTCCATACAAAGGAATGCGATATCATTTGTAGGACTACAAGGGAAGTGAAAGAGATCGCCTAAGAATGGCAACGGGTTATTTAACTATAGACATGCCTCTTTGCGTAATGTAATTGAAAGACCATTTGGTGTGTGAAAAAGTAGATTCAAAATACTATGACAAGACATGAACAACTATGAATTAGACATGCAGGTGAAAATAGTAGTTGCTTGTGCCGTATTAAATAATTTTTTGCGTGCAAATTAAAGTAGTGATGAAATATTCAATGAACATGAACGTGATGATATGGTTACTAATGAAGATGACGAACAATCGACTCAGAGTAACAATATTATTTCATCTTCTCAGTCATCTGATCTAGAAATGAAAGCTTGTCCTGAATAGATTGTTCGTAGAATGTGGAAAGATTATATAAATGAATAGTTTGTTACTATCTCCTCTGGAGATTGTTATAATTATAACCGAATCAATGACAAGTTTGAACATGCATTAATGTATTACTCTTGCCTATATTGTTATTTTGTTGTTGTTGATTGTTATCAATTATGTTATAAGATTATTTTTAACGGAACATATTCATTATTAATAAATAATACAAACTTATGGGTATTTTTAATAGTTTTTAGAACTTATGAGTATAAATCATATTTTTTGAAATAGTCAAATATTTTTTGGGTAACTTGGGCCAAACACATGGTGTTAACTTGGGAGAAACTTGGCCAAAGTATTATTTGGCAAAGGCTTAAGTCATCCACGACCCCTTAAAGTTGTCCGCATATTTCATTTAGACACCTTAACTAGGACTATTACCTATTGAACACTTAAATTGTTAAAAAAATTACCTATTAAACACAAAATGCTGATATGGCAAAAGAAGTATTTTTCACTTCCTATGGGCGCGTGAAAGTTTTTGAAATACAGTTTTATTTTATTTTTTTCAAAAAAACTTACACTTTTTCTTCTTTAATTGACACTTGGCATTTAAATAAATTAAAATAATTTTTTAACATTTAAAAAAAATTATAATTCTTAATTCAAAATAGAAAGAGCACCCCTACCCCCCTTCAAGTCATCTTCTTCCCAAATTTAAATTTTCAAAGACAACTAAAGAATCTCCATTTTTTTTTTTGTTTTTTTCTTTTTCTATTTCTTTTCAATATTCATAATAAAAAACTGAATCAAGTAACTGAATTTGCAAGAAAAATAACAGAAGTAGATTTTTGAACATTGGGATAAAAAATGTAAGTCGACGATCCATCTCCATTTTCAGTAACCTTCGAATAAATATTACCATTCAAATAAAATTGTAAATTCACTAAACTTATCAAAAATAATATCAAATAATTCGCTAAATTAATTTAGGTCCTCTTGATTTCTCCTTACAATCGATTTCAAGATGATTAACCATTGACAAACTTTCTTTATTCATCACTCTTGTACCAACTCTTTGAATATCTTTCTCTATCACGTATTAGGAATGAAAAATAATTTTCGATAAAATTAATTTTGGGTCCTTTCGATTTTTCTTTGCAATCAATTTCCGGATGAGTAAGCATTGACAAACTTCTTCATCACCATTGTATCAATCTCTTTGAATATCTTTCTCTCTCACATATTAGGAATACAAAATATTTATTTTAAAAAATCGAATCTGCAAGTAATTTGCAGCGAAGGTTTTTGCGAATATTTTGTCCCTTCTTTACTATTACCCAGAAAATATGCTTTAAAGCTTTGTTTTTTAGTTGTTGTATAGGTTATATGAGTATATTCCATTATCTTAAGCTAGGGTTTGTTTGATATTTTGTAAGGCTAACAATTAAGCGTGGAGGAGATTATATTTACAAAGATTTACCATGGTGGAATCTTATTTGAGACATCTGTCCCTACTTATGTTGGAAACTGTGTGTCTGCACTCATGTATATTATTAAGGACCACTTTTCCATTTTGGAGCTATTGTATTATACTAAAGAATTGGGGTATGAAACTGTTGGGGGCTTTTATGTGAAGGATTTATTGAATAAAAGATGGGTCCTAATTACAACTGACCAACATCTCCTACACCTAATTAAAGACTTAAAACACGAGGACACTTTTGAAGTATTTGTCTGTCATGTATTAGATGAACCCTTACTTGACACTGAGGGACCTAGAGGCTATCTAACTAATGTTGGTGGTGAAGGTGCTGATGTTGACCTTGGTGAAGAGGGTGAGGCTGTTAACTTAGGTGGAGAGGATGAGGATGTTAACCTAGGTGGAGAAGGTGAGGCTGTTGACCTAAGTGGAGAAGGTGAGGCTGTTAACCTTTGTGGTGAGGGTGTTGATGTTAACATTGGTGAATAGGGTGAGGATGTTAATCTAGGTGGAGAGGTTGTGGATGATAACCTAGGTGGAGAGGGTGTGGATGATAACCTAGGTGGAGAAGGTGAATCTGATTTCTTGAATAGTGATTCAGATCTAGATATACCTTCAGAAGATGGTTCAGATATTGATGAGGAGTTGAGAGCTTTTAGACAAGAAAGAAGAAACAAAAAACAGAGGAAAAAGGCTACTGAATTTGAAAAAATACCAGTTGGAGAGGCTGGTGGTATAGATAGAGGCTTTGAGGATATTGGGAAAAATAAAACTAACAAATATGCAGGAAAATTGGGTGGAGATGAGGATTATATTGATAGCTCTGACTGTTGGAGTGATGAACAACTAGATGTGGATGTTGTTAGGGGAGTAGATATACCTGCTAGAAGGAGAAGCAAAAAAGTTAGGTATGATGAAGATTGTGAAGTTTCAATATTTGAGCTTGGAATGGTCTTTGAGGGTGCAACTCAGTTCAGGAAAGCAGTGGCAGATTATGCTGTAGAGTACAGGAGGCAAATAAAGTTAAGACCTAATGAAAAACATAAAGTGAGGGTGAAGTGCAAAAATGCTAACTGTAAGTGGTTGTTATATGCTTCCATTGACAGGGACTCAAGTGATTTCATTGTGAAGAACTATTATAACACCCTGTATCCAAAAACAGAACTTAATGCAGATTTCCAGAAGTTGCAGGTGCAACCCACGGTTGCTACCCATGGACCGTAGGGTGACCCACGGCCCGTGCTGGTGGTACGTGGTTCGCATCTACAATTATCCCCAGAAATTCAGACAAAAACCATTCTAAGGCATGACCCACAGACTGACTTGACGGATCGTGGATCCATCGACGGATCGTCGATCAGTCCGTAGGTCGAGGCCCTCAGAACCTGGTCTCTAAAGTCGATTGACGGACTGACATGACGGATCGTGAATCCATCGACAGATCGTCGATCAGTCTATAGGTTGAGGCCCTTAGAACCTGGTCTCTGAAGTCATTGACGGACTGACAGGACTGATCGTGGATCCATCGACGGATCGTCGATCAGTCCGTAGGTCGCTTCAGCAGATTTTAAGTCAGGGTCATTTTGGTCTTTTCCTATTTCATTGGACCCCTAAGCTACGTCGTTTAGACCCTAAATCATGAGGTTTTAGTCAGTTTAAGCCTAGAAACATAACTAGAACTTACTTAAGTCAAATCATTAACCAAAACTTAGAAAAATTAGAACGCTAAGAGGAGAAAGAAGTCAAGAACCCTAGTTCAAAAACACAACTAGTTTTCTTCAGTTCCACCCCAGAAATCAAAGGATTTCTCCGTGAAATTCGTCACCAGGTATGTGGGATTTCACTAGTGGGTTCCTTTCACCCATTAGGTCCCTAGAATTCCGTCAGATTCTTGTTTCCATGATTATGAACAGACCTAGGGTTTCTTGAATGTTAGAATTGTTGGGTTCCTAGCTGTTAGAATGATCCAAATTAGATTAGTATGTTAATATTCAGTTTATTGTATGAATTTCAGAACCCTAGCTATGTATTTCTCTAGTTCTTGAATTACACCTGCTAGGTCAGATATTTCAGTATTCAGTTATACATGCCTCAGTTTATGAATGCATCATTATCAGATTAATTGTTGCATTCTTAGTTTTGCATGTTCAGTTTGAGCTATCCAGTAACTTACAGAAATTCAGTCATAATGTGTTAATCACTTAATCCATTGGGAGTAGTATAATACCGAGTTGGACTAGGGTTCAGCGTACCCATATAGTCCCAGAACTACGAGCCACATAGGTGTAAGTCCCCTCTGTGGGCAATATAAGTTAGTGATCACGCCAGCATGCCTCTACACCTTTGGCCGGGTGTATTAGGTCCTCTCGATGGGGCATATACATCGGACTCCATATTTAGCTCATGTGGTTTTATGTCGGTTATTAGTAGCTCCCACAGTTCAGTCAAATTCTATTGCATTGACCATGTATCAGTATATTCAGTATTCAGTCTCAGCATGTTATAAATTGGTCATTGTATTCAGTTAGCTCAGTATTCAGTATCTATATCATGTTCAGATTATTTCATTGCTTTATTGCTTTGTTCAGTTATATCTTATTTCAACTTTACTCTATCCTGCATACTCAGTACCTTTCAAGTACTGACGCATACGTGCGCTACATCTTCTCGTGATGTAGGTTCAAGTTCTCAGCATCCAGATCACGCTTAGATCGGTTCCCGATCTCCAGTCCAGCAGAATCAGTGGTGAGTCTTCATTCTCCGAGGACAATAGTCATGAGTTTCTTTTCAGTATTTTTAGTCATTTAGTTTCAGTTTTGCTAGATCTAGTTGGGGCATGTCCCAACATTTCTAGTCAGTTTAGAGGCTTATTTCAGACATAGTTAGATTAAACTTAGTATTGAGTTAATATTTTCTTTGTATTAAACTCATCAGTTTTCATTCATCTCAGTTATAATATATGGGTATTCCCCATCTTTTCATCTTATTTATGATTTAGATTCCGCATCAGTTATTATATTTAGTATGCTTATGATCATGCCAGCAGGGTTAGCTTGGGATCACTTGTGGTCCTAGGTCTCGTGTCCGCGTCTCGAGGGTAGCTCGGGGTGTGACAACTATCATCCTGTTCACAAGTGTATTCCATTAAACAGGAACAAGTTATGTAATTCAAAGTTAATTGCTAGAAAGTTTAAGGACAAAATTGTATCTCAATCATACATAAGGATTTGGGAAATTCAAGATTTGGTTAGAATGACATTGGGTCTTTATGTTGGTAAGACTCTTTGTTACAGGGTTAAACAGAGGATTATGAAGGAAGACATGGGTGATTGGAATGTGGAATTTGCCAGATTATGTGACTATGCAGATATGATCAAACAAACCAATCCTGGAAGCACTTGTTGGGTAAAAATTAATAAGGAAACTGAACCAGGAAAGAACCTTTTTGTGTATTTTTATGTGTGCTTTCATGTATTTAAGCAAGGATGGTTGGAGGAGTGTAGGAATATAATTGGATTTGATGGCTGTTTTCTCAAGGGAGCTTGTAAGGGTGAGCTATTAGTTGCTATTGGAAAGAATGGGAACAATCAAATGTATCCCATTGCCTGGGCAGTTGTGGATACATAAACAAAACATAGTTGGAGCTGGTTCATAAGTTATTTAATTGCTGATCTAAACTTGGGAACTGGTGAAGGTTTGACTGTAATGTCAGATATGCAAAATGTATTGATTACACAATTTATTATATTTTAGTTTTAATTTGATCTTTACTACTTCAATTACTTATTCTGTACATATTTTTTGTTAGGGACTTATTCCTGTCTTGTCAGAGTTGTTACCAAATGCTGAGAAAAGGATGTGTGCTAGACATATATGGAGTAACTGGCATGTGAATTGGAAAGGAGAAGAAAGAAGGAAACAGTTTTGGAGATGCTCAAAGGCCTCCTTTAAAGTCAAGTTTGGAGTGAGAGGGAATATTCATGGGGTGAATGGTTTTGAGATTAGTGAGGGGGAATATTCATTTGTTGTTGACTTGGAGAAGAAGCATTGTGACTGTAGGTTGTGGATGTTGAGAGGTATTCCTTGCCCTTATGATATTTGTGCTTATTATTACTTGAATCAAGATCCTGATCAACATGTAGAGCACTGGTATAATATTTGTGCTTATTATTCCTTGCCCTTATGATATTTGTGCTTATTATTACTTGAATCAAGATCCTGATCAACATGTAGAGCACTGGTATAAGAAGGAAACATTTCTCAAGGCTTACAGCCATTTCATCCAACCTATTCCCAATATGAGGATGTGGCCTGAAACTACAAATCCATCAATAAAGCCTCCAAAATCTAGAAAAATGCCAGGCAGACCTGGCAAGAAGAGAAGAAAGAGTAAGGATGAGCCAAAAAAATTGGGAAAACTTTCAAGAAAAGGAGTAAAGATGACATGTTCCATATGCAAGAAAACTGGTCATAACAAAGTTGTGTGTGCAAGAGTAAGTAATACTTCATATTCACATTTGTAAATTGCTTAAAGTTTATATATATTATAATCATATATTTTATTTTGTGGTGACATAGTATGGGAGGGGGAGCACTTCTCAACCTACAAGTCAAGGAAATTCAAGCCAACAAAGTTATTCTCAAATAGGAATAAGATTTGATTTACATATTCATTTGCATTAATTTTCATTGTATAAGTTATTCATATCTCCTTATTTTTGTTCAATAGGTTAGAACACAATCAAGTCAACAAAGTTTTGTTTGTGCTGATACCACTGCTGTGCCAAGAACTACTCAAACAATAGTAAGATTAGATTTAATAATTCATTTGCATTTTCTGATTGTTCTACAAGTTATTCATATATCCTTATTCATGCTATATAGTCTACAATGGGAGGTCCATCACATTCTACTTTCAGAACCACATATGCAACTACACAATCAAGTCAACCAAATTCTATTTGTGCTGACACATCATCTGTGCCAAGTCCTCCTCAAAATAGGGTTCAAGTTGGGACTGGAAGAGGATTGGGAAGAAAAAATGCTAATGCAAAAGGGACCCAATTTGTTACTGAAAGAGATAGTTCTTCTAGTCAACTGCCACCTTTATCAGGTCACAAGAGACCATACAGTTCTGCCTCATTTGCTGTTGCTACTGGAGGAAACAGAAGGCCTGCAACTGGTTTTGGTGTTTACTCTGATCCTACAACTGGAGCCCAAGTATTTAATGTATGTTCACTTAATATGTTTACTCTGTTTTGGTGTATATTCTGATAGCCATATTATGATCTTACCTTATCTTACACTTTCTTTCTTATATTACAGCCTGGTACATCAAGTGAGAAGATTTTACATGGGCCAACAAAATTGAAGAGTGCTTCACCAACCAATATAGACATTGGCTTTAAACCTCGTGGCCTAAAATGGAAGGGAAAAGATGCAGTCGGCACCTCACAGTTGCAACAAATGAAAGCAAACAGGAAAAACTGGAAGTAGTTCATCTGGAAAGTTGTTATGATTTTGACCCATGTTAAAAGGGTCTTTAACAAGCTACTTTTTAGTTTATTTTGAACACTCGTGTAATGTATTTTTGAATGATGCCTTTGTGTTAGCAAGACTATGTATTTTTGAACCATGCAAGACAATGGTTTTTGATTACCTCTCAATGCATTTGTGTTATGTATTTCTCAATCATGATTTTGTGTTATGTATTTTCCAGCCATGCATTTGTGTTATTAGCTCAGTTTTTGAACAACAACTACACTACCTCTCAATGCATTTGTGTTTTTGTCAATAAGACTAGTCGATCCCAGAATTTCAGAATACAGGGCAAGTTAGAAAACAGAGGCAAGTTACAAAAGAGACACTGATCAATTCACACCAAAAGTTACAAAAGAGACACTGATCAATTCGACACTGATCAATTCACATCCAAACTTCCAATTTGATACAAAATATGAACTTAACAGACCAATTAAGTACAACACTAATTGATCTAGAATAGCCTCCTAACTACTGCAAAACTAAACAATTAAGTACTACAATCTTGAACTACTATGAACTACACAATATTAAAGAACCATTTTATAGTTAGCAGACAAAGAAAAACAATCACAACTCGATTAAATTTGACATTTTCCCAATCCCATTGGAGTTTAACTTCCTTGAGCTTCTTGTTCAATACCGTCATCTTCTCTTCATTTTCATTCAATTGAAATTTCAAAGAATCCCTTTCTTCTTCAAGCTCTTTCACTTTTCTCTTTAGTCGATCAATCGGATTTTGACCATCTATGAATCTATTCATTAAGGATGATTCATCAGCATTTTCAAGCGACGGATCAATCCATCTAAAATAGCCACATCCACCATTTTCCAACAAACCACTTAACAATAATTAATATACAAAAATGTTGATTTTTCAAATAATACAATAACAATAGTTTTTGTTCGAATAACTACAAACCTTTGATGCTTTGCATTCAAAAAATCGACGACTTGGGTTCAATGGAGTCCTTGAAGTTTTCAGTCGACAATAATAACCACACTTACATATATCGACTTCCTCGATATTCACTAAACTTTGCGACATTTGATAAAAAACAATTGATTTAGAAGAGAGAAGCGTTGGATATTTAGAGAAAGAAGAGAGAATTGGGGATTTAGGGTTCTAAAATTGATTTGGGGGAAGAAGAATTGGGGATTTTAACGTTAAAACATCCAAGTTAAAATTTTAACGTTGGATGTCTTAAATGTAGGGTCAAAAATGGGAGAAAAAACAATTCACGCGCCCCATTTGCGTGACTCACCAACGATTTTCCATGTAGGCAACAAATGCTTAGACGGTTCAAATCTGGGGTGGTAGAGGTGTTCAATGGTACTAGGTGTAGACTTGTAGTTGAGGTGTCTAAATGAATAATGAAGACAACTTTGAGGGGCCGCAGATGACTTTGGCCAAAAACAAATAATCCATCTTTGGGTAATCCAAAAATGTTTTATAATCTCGAGCTTCAATTTATCAATAAGTTCATTAATACGCATTAGACTTATATGAGTATTAAAAACATGTTTATTCATTATCTTTGAATGAATTATTTATAATAATTCAACTATTTTAATCCTATATAATAGTGTTAGGGGTAGAATTGGTAGTGTTTGAATTTAACGAATCAAAAACGCTCCGTAGCGCCAGATCCATATTTCAAAAAATTTCAAACTCATCAGCATCCCCTTCCCCTTCCCCCTCCCCTTCTTCCTCCTCCAACTACGCCGTCGTTTCATCCTAAATCCACCGCCGATTACGGCGGAGAAACAATCACACTCAGAAATTGAACCATTTTCGCCCTTGTTTGCTTTCATACATAGCTTTTGTTTATTGCCTTATTCAATCTTTCAGCACCAATTTTGCAGTTTACTGCAAAATTCAAAGCAAACGGTAGTAGATGTAGAAGAATGCTATAGTTTTGAGTTTCAATTCACGGTCCCACATCCATAAATTTTTCCGAAATCCCATCCCCCTCCCTCTCTCTGTTACCATAATTTCAAATGGCTCCCAAGAACCAGAACAAGCCGCCACTTCGTACTCTTTCTGCCCCTTCTGATGTAAGTTTTCTCCAGAACCCATTTTCACTCTACATATCCTCATGTGTTTGTACTTGGGTTATGCTCATTTCCTCAGATTGTGTAGTTGAAATTGACGAATTTCACATTTCAGTGCATTTTAGGACAAATTTTTGATCGTACCTCCATGTTTTTGCTTTTTTTGCTGTGGAGTTTCATTTCCTCTACTGGGTATTTATTGTTTTGATGTTCAAGGGCAGAAGTTCCTAATTTGTTTGTGTGGGTTCGATTATTTTGATTTTTAAGTGAAGAAGTTCCTAATTTTGGATAGTTTACTGTTTTTGGTTTGCAGAGTAACTACACAGCAGGTGAGGTTTCGTTAGAGAAGAGAAGGAGAATAGGGAATCCAAAAATGCCGTCCACAGCTACTGGTGCAAGAACCCGACAGGCATTAGCAGTGGTGAATGAGGTTGCAGATGTGCCTCCAACTAGTGGTCCGCCAAGTAGTGCAGGTTCAGACGGCGGGATAGTTGAGTTTAGCAAAGAAGAAGTTGAAGCTTTACTCACTGAGAAACTGAAAACCAAGAACAAGTATAATACAAAGGTAAGTAGATGAACTATTTTTCAGATTAATGGTAATACTGGTATGAATGTGGTTGTAGTTTTGGTTATTTTGTAAATTAATTAAGGTGCTAACAGTAAAGTTAATAGAAGTAGCCAATGCTGTGCGTGGAAAGTTAACTGTTTTCATATTAACTCAATATGTATCTGCTTCATGTATATTGATGCAAAGATTTCTACTGCTTCTATTAGGAAAAATGTGATCTTATGTCAGATTATATAAGAAGGCTCAAGTTATGTATTAAGTGGTTCCAACAGCTTGAAGGAAACTATGTTACAGAACAGGCATCACTCAGCGGCTTGTTAGAGTTGGCCGAGAAAAAATGCAATGAGATGGGTATGGTTGTGTAGCAATAGTATGAGTTTGTGCTCTGGGATGAATTTTAGACTTATATTAGCTTTTTCGTTTTGTTTAGAAATGCTAATGAATGTCAAAGAGGAAGAGTTGAATTCAATCATCAAGGAGTTGAGAAAAGATATTGAGGCACTCCAGGAAAAGTTTGCCAAGGAGGAGGCAGCCAAGTTGGTAGGCTTTGCAGGGCAATGATCATTAAGTTTGTATATTTCTTACTTCATAGATTTAATTTTCTCTAATTGCTAATTTGTTCATCAGGAAGCAGTGGATTCTTATAATAGAGAGAAACATGCTAGAGATACAGCAGAGAAACTGCAAGCTTCCCTTTCAGAAGAGCTCAAAAGAGCTCAACAAGACACTGCAAGTGCAAATCAGAAGGTAAGAAAGAATCTCAGGCATATTGGTTTGGCTTCATTACAGTTGTGAATCCATTGGTAAGAACATAGCTTAAAAATCCTAATATGTGCAGATCCAGTCTCTAAGTAATACATACAAGGGGTTACAAGAGTACAACAAAAATTTACAGGATTATAACAGTAAGCTCCAGAAAGACCTTGGTACAGTCAATGAAACACTGACGCGCGTGGAGACAGAGAAAGCTGCAGTGGTTGAAAATCTCAGTGGACTTCGGGGTCATTATACTTCTTTACAGGAACAGCTCACTTCTTCTAGAGTAAGTCTTTGATTAGTTGTTTCTTCTGCTTTTTTTATTCAAGTTGCTAGCATCACCAGTGATACTTTCATGAACTATTGCTTCATTCAGGAACATTTAACACCTTTCAATGTTTCTTTTGTTCATTTCTGCAAACTGTCCAGAATTTTATTGTTTTACAACTCTTTTCAGATTTTTACATGATGGTTTATGAATATTATAGATGTTCCTTCTCTCATTTTCTGCTCGATGATGGTGTTGCATGCATTGTTATCGGGTGATTAATTTAATGATTTTATTTGGGGTTTTCATGGTATGTAACTCCAAATGGTTTGTTCATCTTGATTATCTGGACTACTCAGCTTTGTAATCTGAAGATTAGGTGTGTCATCAACTGATTCATGTTCTTATTTTACCTTTCGATTTCATAAGGCTGTTCAGGATGAGTCTGTCAAACAAAAAGAGGCTTTAGCTAGTGAAGTAGGATTCTTGCGAGGAGATCTGCAAAAAATGAGGGATGATCGTGATCAGCAATCGTTACAAGTTCAGGTTCTAACAGCTGAAGTGATAAAATATAAGGAATGCACTGGAAAATCTATTGCCGAGTTAGAAGGCATGGCGATAAAGACCAATCAGCTGGAGGTTTGTCTGTTTTGATTTATCTCAACTAGGCAAACCCAAATATATATGTGCATCAGATAATAATCTCTTCCTGAATTATTTCGCAGGAGACATGTTTGTCTCAGTGTGAACAAATAAAAAGATTGCAGCAACAACTTGCCTTTGCAGAGAAAAAACTCGAGGTGACACAGCATTTCTATGACCCTTCTTTGTTTGAATTTACAGTGTTATATCTAACCTCATGAGCTTTTAGAAGATAATCCTCTCAAATATTTCAAATGTTTAATCACTTTGTTAGATGTCCGACATGTCAGCTGTGAGGACAAAAGAAGAATATGAAGAGCAGAAGAATGTTATTTTTGACTTGCAGAACTGTCTTTCTGATGCCGAAACTAAAATTGTTGAAGGAGAGAAACTGCGTAAAAAATTGCACAATACTATTCTGGTACTTTATGATCACTAATGTGAAGCTACCTTAAATTGACTTTTGGATTCAAATTAGATGTTCACTCTGAATCTTCTGCCAATGCAGGAATTGAAAGGCAACATTAGAGTTTTCTGCAGGGTGAGGCCATTTTTGTCTGATGACGCTGTCAGTGCAGAAACAAAAGTTATCTCTTTTCCAACTTCAACGGAAGCACAAGGAAGAGGCATCGATTTGATCCAAAATGGTGTGCACTTGTTTCTAATGTATTCAACCAGCAAGAATTTGTGTTTTCCTTTTCTATTTTAGTTTTTATTTTGATATTGAACTTCGAACTTTGTGTTATTTTAAGGACAAAAACAATCATTCACATTTGACAAAGTATTCATGCCTGAGGCTTCACAAGAAGATGTTTTTGTTGAGATATCCCAACTTGTACAGAGTGCTCTTGACGGTTATAAGGTGAGATACCTTTAAATTTTGTGCCCTACCACAAATGATGTCTTACGTCTTGCAAAAGAGTCAATACTCTGAATCATCCTTAGTTACGTGCTCCTTGTTTCTGGCTAACTGGTGTTACATGTAAAAAATAAACATCGATTAAATCTTAATAGTTCCAAATCGTTGCTGAGTGAGAAAGAAAATGTTTATCTGCAGCCTCACAAAAATTGTTAGCTTATTACCCTCCTTTTCCTTTTCAGGTTTGCATATTTGCTTACGGTCAGACTGGTTCCGGTAAAACTCACACAATGGTGGGCAAGCCAGACTCTGATAATCAGAAAGGGCTTATTCCACGCTCTTTAGAGCAGGTATTTGAGACCAGGCAGTCTCTCCAAAACCAAGGGTGGAACTATAAAATGCAGGTTAGTAATGGAGGTTTGTAACGACATTTCTCAATTTGATTTGTTTCTTTTTTCTGAAAGTGTTTTCACCATATTTCAGGTCTCAATGCTTGAAATTTACAATGAAACTATTCGGGATCTTTTATCGACATCAAATTCGTCTAGTTTTGATGCATCCCGACCAGAACATGTAGGAAAGCAATATGCCATCAAACATGATGTGAATGGCAATACCCATGTATCTGACCTGACAATTGTGGATGTTCATTGCTATAGTCAGGTTTCTAAACTTTTTGGGCTGGCAGCAGAGAGCAGGTGAAACCACCTGGTTATATTTTCTTCAATCTTTCTAGCAATTTATTATGTCATCTGTCACGACCCAAACTAGGGGCCCAAGACTGGCATCCAACAAAGTTTCTCCTGCTGAACGAATCCTTAACCTCTACATCTATCATTGACAATGTGCCCATAATGACACTATCATATTGCCGTCACTGAGAGCCTAATTCATTTCATAAGGAAGTCAACATTAATATTACAGTCCTAATCAACATGTAGACCACAACAAGAGTAGCATATAAGCCAAGGGGCCAAAACAAGCCTTCTAGACAAGTTTGGAGCTTTTAAGATTATCAAAGTACTTCACAAGGTCTTTGTGACGCTGCTCAAATATAAAAAGAGTAAGGAAGGAAACAATACATCCCAAAATATGTTTTTTGTCATTCATATTACCAATACAATCCTCAGGCTTAAACATGAGCATGATAGTCATAAGTGAGCATCATATCATTCGTATATCACTTTTCTTTCATGTAAATATCACGAGTCGTAATTATAAAACCTTAAAAATTATCATAAGTATCACTTGAATCAAATTGTAGTCATAAAATTTATAGCATGGTAACACTCGTACCTGCTCGTCCTCATAAGAGTGAATTCACTGAACAACCTTTAAGATATTTAAAACACATGAAACAAGCATTAATTGAGGGAAATCACTTCTTAAAGTTAGGTCTCCACTCACCTTGATCCTGAAATCACTTATTAACACTCATACATCATATCATTCTTGATGTACCCGCTTGTCGATTCACATTTTCACAATGCCCCAAATAACATTTGATCTAGATACTAAATTGGTGAAGCTTTAGTGCTGTGCATCAAACTTAAATGGTAAAACCTCTCATTCATCCACTTTGAGGTGAGCCATGGCTAAAACCTCCACTAGATGGGTTACCAATCAAAATCAACTTACTTACAGTCTATTATCAATATATCAAGTCAAGTGAAGAGGTTACCTCAAGGTACCAAAAACATTGCTTCTTGAAATTTGAAGAAGTTGGGTGCGGAATAGAAAAGAGATGAAAGGTCTTTTCAGAACTTCATGTGATGAGATAAGTGAGGACCTTAGCCAGCCGAGTTCGTGGACCACCCCAGGACATAAAAGATGAATAATGAAAGATGAGGAAGAGTATACTCTGTAGCAAGATAGTAGTTCTCCTAGTTGTCCTAGCATTAAATTCTTAATGCCTAGCTTACAGTCTGGAGGGTTCTAAACTTCTAATGGTGGCCATTGATTTTTAATGGCTAGCATCAACCCAGTGGGTCAGCAATAAATGCCAGCGTTTGGCGTAAACCTTCTTCAATTGTACACACACGGGTAAAATTGACATAAATTTGTGCCGGACGTCTCATTGAAGAAACTTTTAAGCATTATAAACTATATCCCAAGAGCTACAAGTTTCCTTCTGAAACCATAGGTGATCTTAATTTCTAAGGGTTGTGTACATTTG
The DNA here is from genome assembly GCA_029582565.1 of Solanum infundibuliforme. Taxonomy (NCBI): domain Eukaryota; kingdom Viridiplantae; phylum Streptophyta; class Magnoliopsida; order Solanales; family Solanaceae; genus Solanum; species Solanum infundibuliforme. The sequence goes on along the minus strand of JAJOOG010001491.1, from coordinate 19,237 downwards.
AAGTTAGGCTATGCTCACTTTGGACATCTTTCCATTAACATTAAAATCAAACTCCACTTAGTCCTTTACATCCCTATACCCCCGGGATAAATTTTAAGCATTGAACGCCTTCCCAAGTCCCAACATATAAAACACATTATTTTTTTTAACTTAGAGCATGCATGTGAACTTAAAACTCAACGAAAATGTAGGGTGTGCAACATCAGCCTTTGCATAAAATAGTCTTTTTATTTCTGTTTGATTTACTGCTGAAACACTTCTTTTTGTCATTTGTACCTTTAATATGTTTGATATGCGATCACTTGTCATTATATATATATATATATATATTTTAGGGGGTCCAAGTATTCTTATATTTGGACTGAAATGGAGTTAAAATTTGTGAGACCTGTGCTCTTTTGAGTTATCGTTCTATTTCTTCTTTGTGTAGATCTGTTGGGAAGACTCAGATGAACCAACAGTCTTCAAGGAGCCATTTTGTCTTCACTCTGAGAATTTCTGGTGTGAATGAGGTTTGGGGACATTCACCTAACATTTAGCATGCCATTTTGATTGCCTCTTCTATAAGTATTTTCAGTTGACTAATAGTATCCTATTTTAGAGTACCGAGCAACAAGTACAAGGTGTACTCAATTTGATTGATCTCGCTGGAAGTGAACGTCTATCCAAGAGTGGGTGTACTGGAGATCGGCTAAAAGAAACTCAAGTATTTGCTTGAAACTTTCAATCTCTTTTCAAGAACTTCCTACTTCTCAAGATGTTCTTCTAACTTTTTTCCCTGTTATCCACGAGTTTCATTCAGGCCATCAACAAGAGTCTATCGTCTCTAAGTGATGTCATATTTGCTCTAGCAAAGAAAGAGGAGCATGTGCCTTTTAGGAACTCAAAGCTCACATACCTTCTCCAGGTAAAAATGATTATTCAGCTCCTAGTTAAAATACATGGTTCTGGTTAATTTCCTAGGATGGTAAAGGTAATACTTTTAGGATTGATCTGTATGTTTCCAATGTCATTTTAACAGTTGTGTATATTCACACCTTTTGTTTCACACACCTGCTGATCATAGCATGTTTTACTCAGCCCTGTTTAGGTGGTAACTCGAAGACATTAATGTTTGTTAATGTTTCACCGGATCCTCCATCTGTGGGTGAATCCCTGTGTTCACTCCGATTTGCAGCACGGGTTAATGCATGTGAGATTGGGATCCCAAGGCGTCAAACTAGCTTGCGTCCCATAGATTCTCGCCTAAGCATTGGCTAACTTTTTAGCAGAACTCTCGTTCTAGCTTTTAGAATTGGTTTGTCTGTAATTCTGTATGGCAGCTTGATATTTAACTGAGAAACTATATTACCTCTAACAACATCCACCTCCAATTTGTATAGTGGATAAAGTATTGTCTTTGTATCAGTAATAGCATATGGGGCTTTGTATTACTATACTTGTCATTTTTTTATGGGGAGTTACTTGTGTGATAATTTACCTCTTCTTTTTTTGTACCTTTCTTTGGAGAAAGGATTATTTTGTTGGAAATCTTCGAAGTGTGAAAAACAAAAACAAATTAATTCAAGTATAAACAGTTGATCTCCAGGTTGCAAGTTAGTGTATTTTATGTTGCAGTTTTATTTTCTTGGAAGTGGGCACTACAAGGTAAACAATTGAAAAATTGTATACGTGGGGTTGAAACATTATGTTCACATACTTCTATCCTACTAGGTTTAGAGTACGTACCTTGTTTGGATGGTTACTGTATTGTATTGTTAGTTTAAATAGAATGTTTATTTTTATTGGTATTTAAGTTATATTGTTTCGTATTGTTTGAATTCGTTGTTAAGTAATAACCAAAAAACCCATTTTATGTAACGACTGATTTGGTGTGATCACGTCGTTACTTCAATATTTTCTTCTCATTTTGTCTTCACTTATTATTTAATAATTCTATTTTATCCTTTACCCTATCCTTACTTTTTTTGATAGTTTATCATTCAATTTATGAATACGTGACATTATATAACGATTGAGAACGATATAATATATCCACAGTATTCATTAGAACAATACGATATAATATGATATATTATGAACCAATACATAACTACCATCCAAATAGAGTTATAAAGTCCTCAAATTCAAACGTAAAAATGGACAGGCCAATAATTAGTCCAAACTTGAATAAGTTGTCGAGTTATGATTTCATGCGTTAATTTTGACACCTCTAATGACTAACCAAGAATTTTACAATATCAAGTTGTGTGAGGCTACTGAAACTTCTCTACAGCCTTATCCAGATGAACACATATTTCCATAATTGTACCTATTTTCTTAGCAAAAACTCTGTTCCTTTTGACAAGAATTGACTTCAAATGGCTTCCAATCTTGTAAAATTTCATCCTTCATTCCAGTGCAAGCTGAACAAACTTCATAACACAACAAGTTCCTTAAGCTTTTTAGGATCAAAACAACAACTTAACAATCTTTATCACTCTGTTTTCTTCACAAAACCCAAGTCAGATTTTTCACCTCTTCAATGTTCACTATCTTCTCCTACTCCACCTACAACCAAAGAAGATGCCATTTCTCAAGCAAAATTCTCTCTTTCAACTACTTTAGAGAAACCCCTTAACAATCCCAAACTCATTGGGAAAATCAAGAAACTCAAACAACCAAGATTTCGTGTTGAAATTCCAGTTGTTGATGACTCCCCATCTGCATTAGCCCAACTTGCTTTTGACATTTTTGGAGAAATGCCCATCAAAAGAAAATCCCCAAAAATCAAGATTCTACTTTTATGGCCTAACCAAACCTTAACCCAAGCTGCACAAACAGAATTTGAGAAGAAGAAATCTTCAAACCCCATTATTGAAAATTTAGATATTTCATCAAGAACTGAAATTTCTGCAGATGTGGTAGTGTTTATGGCTCCAGAGGCTTCAAGATTGACTGTAATGAAGGAAATTTCTGATACATTGTACCCAAAACCTGTGGTGATTTTTAATCCTAAATGGGGTTTTGATGAAGAGAGTAGTTTTGGTGAGTTGAGTGGATTTGTTGGTTCATTTGAGGTTGTGTATTCATTTATGGGATTGGAAGTTAGAGGGATATTGAGTAATAGAAAAGGGGTGATGTTTAAATGTGTTAAAGATGGTGTTTTGAGTGGTGAGAAATGGTATGTGTTTGTCGAAGAAGATGGAGAGTTGAAAGTGGTTTCAAGGTTTAAAACAAGGCCATCAATTGTTGAAGTTGAGAATGTTTTGTATAACTTGATGGCTGTGAATTCGCCAATCACGAAATCAGCTAAGTTCTTGAAAGATTTGGTGTCAAATGTTAGGGGAAAAAAGTAAAGCGCAGGCAATTCAAGGTATTACAACTCACATCATTTCAACTTTAGGGTAGCTATCCTTTGCAATGATCTTATTGTTTCCTAGAACCGTTACAGTATCTTCCTGTATGACGTCCATGTATTAGCTTTGCCAGGTTTTGGTGAATTCAAAACTTTAACATGGAAGAACGAACAAGAAACTATTGGCTTCATGAACTAAGCATCAACATATGTACTGTTATTGCTAGGAGGTGAAAGATGTGTATGTGCTCTCTCATTTAGCCAATATGGTGATTTCATTCCCTTTTTTGAATCCTTGTGATGAATAATTCTGCATGATATATCTGTAAACATACTTAACAGCATATTGAAGACAATACCAACCTTTCGATTATCTGTGTAAGCATGGTTTAGTGAAAGACATCCATTATCATTTGTTGTATAAGATGTAAAACTACTGAATGAAATGACATTAGAGAGCCAGAAATCCATAACTCTCCTTAGACTTATGTTCTCATTTACAAGCATCTTCCTGAGGTAATTTCAAGATGCTATAATTTCAGAGAAGTAAATGTATTTGCTCCAAATGGTACAAGTTGTGGTAATGTTGAGCATCTGCAATGCTTGTATAGTCTAGTTAGTCAGCTTGCTGTAGTTGCTACGATAAACTGGAGTGAAACGAGTTGGCAGTAGAGATCATAGGAAGGAGCCACACCTGCGATCTTTCATCAAAGGCGCATGTGTAGTACCCGAGCCCTAGCATATGTTGATAGGGATCAATAGCGTGGACAAAAGATTTACTCGCACCTTTGTTGAAATTGTCAACAGGCCAAAAGATCTCTTCACTCACCTTTGTTGAAATTGACAACCAGCCAAAAGATCTCTTCACATTTTGAAATTGCTACATTTGCCTATGTCATTAGTGACACATGCATGCTTTTCTTTTCGTATAAATTGGGAACTTTTGCTCATTTTGTATACACACCAAAACAGGGAGAAAAAAATATTAGAGAGCATAGTGAGGTATATCATAGATTATGAAAAAAATAGTTTTTGAAGGAAAAATAGAGTGTGAGCGATATTTTAGTAAGGTGAAAAAACAAAAGAGGGTTTTGAGCGTGTAGTAGTCACTTTGAGTATTGTACTCTTGACTACACAGTGTAAAATTTCTTGCTATAGTGATATAAGTTGTTTTTGACCTGTGGTTTTTTCCTTTATTTAAAAAAATTTTCACGTAAAATTCTTGGTGTCATTATTTTTTCAATGTATTCCTTTGTTAAACTGTTAATATTTTTGTGTTATTTATTCCACATTTTTTTGATAAACTGGTATTAGAGCTTTGATTTGCAATATCTCTATTTTTTGGGAATGATGGAAGCTAACACAATTATGATGATTACTTTGAATGACGTTAATTATATCATTTGAAAGGGAAAATGGAATATCTGCTCTATGTTAAGAATTTTTATCAATCAGTGTACCACTATAAATCCTGATAATAAAATAGATGAAGAGTGAAATTTGTTGCACAAAAAGGTTTGTAGATTTATTAAGCAGTGGGTTGACGATAATGTGGTGAACCATATTCTAGAGAGACACATGCTCAGACTCTATATGAGCATCTTGAAAGTTTGTATGCGCTCGGAAATCTGGAAACAATAAAATATTCTTGATAAAACAAATGTTAAGCTTAAAATACCATGATGATTCTCTAATGACAGATCATTTGAATAACTTTCAGGGGATCATGAACCAGTTATTTACTATGGGCATTAAATTTGATGAATATATTCTAGGTTTGCTTCTACTTGGTTCTCTATTGAACTCTTAAGAAACATTTAGAACTTCATTGTAAAATTCAGCTTTGGATGGTGTGATCTCTATGGATTTCGTCAAAAGCAACGTTCTAAATGATGAGATGAGAAGAAAATCTCAAGGTATTTCTTTGTCGGATGTCCTAGCCCTAGGGGGAGAAGCAAGAATCACGATTTTCAGAATAGAGAACATAATAGAAACAAATCTAGAGGCAGAGTTAATGATATTGAGTGCTATCATTATGACATGAAAGAATGCACAAAGAAGTTTTGTCGGAAGTTGAAGAAGGAGAACAAAGACAAAAAGTAAAAGAAAAAAGATGAAAATGAAAATTGCCTAGCCACCGTCTCCATCGAAGATCTTGTACCATTTTTGATGTAGATCTGATAATAAATTTGACAATAAAGTTCTAAATGTTTTTATAAAAAGCTAGCATGGAACCAAGTAGAAGTAAGCCTTGAATTTCTTCATCAAATTTAATTCCCATAGCAAATAACTGATTCATGATCTCCCAAAACTTATTCAGATGATCTGTTAGACCCATCATGATATTTTAAGCTTAACATCTGCTTTATCAAGAACATAATTTTGTTGTTTCCACTATTCCGAGCATACAAACTTTTAAGATGCTCCCATAGGGTCTGAGCATGTGTTTCTCTAGAAATATAGTTCACCACATTATCATCAATCCACTATCCAATAAATTCATAAACCTGTCTGTGCAACAAACCACTCTTCATCTGTTTTATTATCAGACTTTATAGTGGAAAAGACTGATTGATAAAAATTCTTGACATAGAGCAGATCTTCCATTTTCACCTTTCAAACGACATAATTAACGTCATCAAAGCAACTAATCTACTTGTGTTGACTTTCATCATTTCCCAAAAAATATAGATATTGCAATCGAAGCTCTAATACCAGTTTGTTAGAAAAATACTGAGAAAATAATGACACCAAGAATTTTACATGCAAATCCTTTTAAATAAGGAAAAAGGGTAGAAACATTATTTTTGAAAAAAAATATGTGTTGATCATGGGTAAGAGGAAAATACTGGATTAATAACTTTGGATAGATCTAACTTCATGTTAAAACGGATTCGTCCCAAATGATATCAAACAGAAGCCATAATATAAATGGTTCTTTCGATAAAAGTTTCAACATTTAAGCAATGGAGTAAATACTTCATAATTAGAAAACCTATATTTAGGTTTGGCTTAATAAATTCTTGTATTTTATATTGTAAATACTTTATTTAAAAATTTGTAGACGCCATAGTCTATCGACTATCATTATAGCACATTCTTCCTAATAATGAACCTTCAAACTTATTACATATTGATGCCAAACACATTTGCTTCGGCAATGGTATCTTTCTATAAACACCTCATTTGAAATACTAAATAAAATCATCAATTAGCTTCGTGATAAGCCAAGCCAATGAAATGCTCCATGAACAAATGTCAAAGAGCTCCTTAATATGATATATATACTATTAACGATGTGCTTAGATACAATATTAAATATATAATAGTTATTATAAATATTTAAATCGATAATAGTTTTTTTTTATTTTTTATGTATCCTTCATGTTTATAATTAATGATTTAGTATATAGAGTTTGATTTATACATGAAAAATTACACCAGTTCATATAAATAATAGAGTATGTTCACAATCTAAGATGATTTTGGACAAGTCATTGGAATGATTGCAACATAAAGCTAAATATATATCTTGATTATGGGATGATAAAATTTTGACTTCTTATGCTAGTACATTTTGTATGTGTTGAACGAATGCAAGTAAATATAAGTATTTATACTGACTTGATAAAATAAATTTTCTAGTCCATTAAATATCCATATTCTTAATTTGGTATAGTTATTATTAGTTTTATGTATTTGTTTATATGTTTTAATTTACTAAAAATTACTAGTATTCTTTTGTGGGTCAATATGCATAATAAATTGGATGATGACAACATATATTGACGAAATAATAGTTAGTTGACGAAATTCATATCTTGGTCTAGAGAATGATGATACACCCTTTCAATTCTAAAGGTGTACTTTATATCCATCACATGAAATAAGTTAAGATATAATCAATTATAAGATAAATTGTTAGTAATTAAATTTAATTAATTAGTATCTAATTAAAGTAAACTGTCTCTTTACCTTCACAAAGTAGGACTTATACACCACCCTCCCTAGACCTCACTTGTGGAATTACATTAATATGTTGTTGTTATCTAAAGAGGAAATAATAAAGTCCCCATTGAACTTAGACCTTATTTTGAAGTAGACACTTAAAGTTTGCGGAAGTCCTATTACCCCATTAAACTATTTTCAACCAGACTAAATATAGCATTTTGACCCGCTTCTGCATTTGCTGTGTTTTCACGTTTTCGGGGCGCGTGAGTATTTTAAAAAACAACCCCAAACCAATATAAAGCAGCCATGTGGCATTGTAAATTGAAGTCTTTATTTTAAAAAAAAGACCCATCTTCCCCAAAATTAATTCAAACACAATTGACAGCCATTGAAGCTTGCTACAGTGTCACAGCGAGTAAGGACTGCAATATCTCTCTAACTTTGATTCACTTTCGCAAAATGAGTACTACATTAATCCATCAACAACCTTCGAATTTCTGACTTTTCAATAAAACCCATTTTCAAAATATATAAATCACTACAAAATTCACTTACAATGTAAAATAAACTCTTTTTCAAAGAATTTTCAAATAACTAACCTATGAGCCTTCACTTCTTCGTTCCGACACCACTATTCAACAAATTTCAATTAGCAATGTTACCAACTAGCTTCGCCTCATGAAGTTTCTTAGGGTTTTGATCGGTCGAAGAGAGAGACGAGGGCAGGTGAAAGTGAAATGGGTTGGAAGTTTCTTAGGATTTGGGTTATGGGTTAAAAAATGAATGGGTTAGGATAAAACCCGGCCTTTGTTAAATGGGTTGGAGGTGTGGCACACGCTCTTGGATTGAGAGCACTGATGGTGAAAAAATGATGTATTTATTGTGCTTTTGAATGGTTTCGTGGGGTAATAGAACCCCCGCAAACTTAAGGTGTCTACTTAAAAAAAGGTATAAAATCCATGGGGTAACTATGTATTTCCTCTTATCTAAATTTTAACATGTGGAGTAAAATAAGGTTTAATGGAAGAAGTTCAAAATGAAACTTAGGAGTGCAATACAATTTTTAGTGGAATAATTCCTAATTTTTCTGCTAGAATTAATTAATATATTTCGAATTACTTCCATATATAGGAAGCTTCGTTAATTAAATTATAGTCTCTATTGTCTCTAAATAGTTAGAAATTAAATGAAATATTCATTTTTTTTTTGTTGGAAAAAGGTTTTAAAACCTCACAACCTGTGGCTATATATGTATAATAATCCAACAATTTTACTGGGATGTTTATCAATTTTTGTTTCCAGTGTGAGAATTTTACTAAATACTTTACGACCATCAAATATGTATACATCAGTTAAATTTTATTTGAAGAAAATTCTTGACAACAAAGTAATATTGATTTCTCTTGGGGAGGGGTTCCATAAAAAGCACAAGGGGTCTTTATCGGGATAATCATGAACCCCAATAAAAGATAAATCATTGGTCTTGCCCATGATAAGAAGTTTCTAAGAAGGTTAATTAGTCTTGACATGATTGAAATGCTTCATCGTATAAGAAGGTTCAAAATTTAAATTTTGTACAAATTTTAAAATGCACTTGAATAAAAAAAGAGACCACATAAATAACTTGCTAAGAATGTCCGTTCTCAAATTAAATTCGAGAGACAGGATGATTCAAATCCTTGTGTACATAACACATGTCAATTATTTATATATTTTTGTCAATAGAAAATGTTAATCCGCTTCTTTAGTTCACTAATTTTTTTTAATTTTCTAATTTCATTTACTTCTTTATTATACTCTATTTTTCAATATCTTTGGTTTCCTATAATATTTATTATCATATACTCTACGTGGCGTCACAACAAACCATGATTCCCTTTTAATTTATTTATTTTCAAAATTAGCCTTCCCCTTTCATGAAAAGTTGTGACTTTCATGAAAAATGTGATTTTTATGAACAACTGTGACTTCCAAATCGTTGTGACATTTCCGATAAGACACAATAAACATTTGTTCACACTACCCTTTGTTATCTATAAATAAAGGGATTTCCTCTCATTTTAAAACAACGAAAATTCTGAACTCCTCCTCCTCCTCCTCCTCCTCCTGTACTTTGCTCTTGTTGAGTGGCTCACTGACACCATTATTTTTGTATCAATACACTAGTGAATACAACCGTTCTATCTTGAGAGAATCTATTCCTTTAAACATCGGGTACTAGAGGGAAATAATTTCCATAAGGGGACATTGTGCATTCAGTGGGCTCGATTTTTTCCTTTATGTTTCATACTATTGTTATAGATCCTGGTATGTTTTTTTATAGTCATTAATTTATGCTTATGTTATTAAGGATAAATGATAAGATGTTATAATTTTCATTTTCCTTTACATTATTAATGTTGGTTATTACGTAATATTGTATGTAAGATAATATAGTGTTTTAGTTTTAATGACTGATATGTTTTAAGTATTATTTTATAAATTTCGTGATATTAAATTCCCGTGCGAGACACGGATAATTTTACTAGTATTTATATAATTAACAAAACCGATGTATAAAAGGATAGAAAGCCGCACATAGATAATGACTTTTTTAAAAACATCTCCGTAGTGATGACTATACTAATTTCCATTTTGTATTGGCTTGCCATAATTTAAACTTTAATAAATAAGCAACTTATTGTATTTCAGAAAATTTGATGAAACTAGTGCAAGTGAGTGTTTAATAAATTCTATGCCAGATTAGACAAGGGAGCTATTTGGAAGAAGCAAAATTAAACAAATTTATCGTATTAGTTTATTTTAATCGGTTATACTAGGTTAAAATCTTTTTAGGTGTCTATAACTAAACATTAAAATTACATTAATTTTTTCTTTTAAATGTATGTTACTCCTTATAGTTTATGACTTGAAAACAAAACACAATTATAGAAGGACTACTCTATAAAAAAAAAATTAAAAAAACTAAAATAAGAAATAATATAGTAATTTAATCATGAAATAATAACATTAAATTAAAATAGTGAGTCAAAAAATTTAATCTATTAAAATTAGAAAGTAGCATCAGGAAGAAGTTTGGTTAGCAATGGAATGCATTGGAAGATCAATAACTAAACAAATTTAAGGATTATATACTTTCTAGATGGGTTAGTATATATATATTGATAACAATCGTTTACATCTTTCTTTAAGAGGTGTAATTGTGCATTTATTGATTATGGTTGGGCTGTTTGGAATTGAAAACACACTGCTTGACTAGAAAAATTATATGGAAACAAAATAATTTGTAATCATACAAGAAATTTGACTTTTTAAATAAAATTAAGTTTTTGGTAGGTTATAAAGTAGTTAGATCGAATTAAATTACTGAAATCTAATGGTAAACAACTATAAATTATTTACAAGCTTTACATATTTCATAGTTTTGAATTTTTTTTATCTCTAAGATGTCCTCTTCAAAGCAACTATAAAACCTTCCTCTTTGTCCCTTGATTTTCACCCGCAATTGCATTAGTTCTCCGCTTATTCTTTATATGTTTTTCTCCATTTTCAAATCTTATTTGACCTTCTATTTTTAATGTTTCATAAATGGTCTACATTACCCATGAACTACAAATTGTCCCAAAATTTACCCCAATTCTATGTTAGATTTCTTTGAGAAAGTTTATCAAATAAAAATATTAAATTTATGAGTTGTCAAGTTATTCAATGAACCACAATACAAGCAATAAATGGAATTGTTATGTCTCTTCATAGATAGTGGTATCTCTGGTTGGAGGCATTTCAAATAGGTAATTATTTTTCTGCGATCTGTTTGGTCATTACATTAGGTAAATTTATGATTTTACCTGTTAGATTTATGAAATATGATTTATATATATACAACTTGCATAACTATGATAAAAAAAGGAGCAATTAGGAGACGGAAGATTTCTCTATCATTTGAATGGAATAAGTGTATTCGATATTGAAGAATAATATTTTGTTGAAATATACAATTGAAAATGTATCATTTATGGTGGTCAATACTTTTGTGTGATAATGCTTCTGAATTTTGTATGTGTCAAAATAGACAAACATAATTTTTTTTTTTTTTACTTTTATGCCATGAATAATGATGTATCTCCATTTATTTGAGTACTCATCGCAAATCATTATCGGACCTAAAAATTCTGTAGATTAATGGTTCATGCATAAATAATGTCTATAAATATGATGATATTTGTAATATACGTAGAATGTACTCATGGAAAAAACATAATGAATAATCAGAATTTTTATAATCAATGAGTGATATTTTATTAAGACGAGTTTTTTCTACAAAAAGCATCTTACTTGAGGAGACACAAATATTTTTTTGAAATTTACCCTCGATGAAATTTTTTTCGCCAGCGAAGAAGTCTATAGCTTAATTAATTTTTGAAAGTATGACCAATTAATGATTCTTAGTAAATACAGTTAGATGCACAAATTTTTCAATATAAAAAAGAGAATTGTCATACCTCAATTCAAATTTAACTACTCATTTCATTATTAGATAGTACTTTTTTTGGGTCAAATTTTCAGGCTTTTATTGATAAAATTCAAACACATATACATAACTCATTTGGGCCTAAAACCCAAATATTTTAAGACATAACAAAACAATCTAACAGTCACAGCCCACTTCAGATCCAGCCCAAAAACTAATCCCTATAAATACTTCCTTAAGTCTAGAATTTTCTAAATCAGCCTCTTTTCCTTCAACGCCTTCATCCTTAACCACCTTGAAGATGATCCCTCTCTGGTATAACAACAAGTTCTGCCTCCATATTTTATGAATCAATGTTGAATTCTTCTCCTCGCTTCATTGTTTATCAGCTTCTCTTATTCCTTTCTTCCTCATTCATACGCCTATTTCAGCTGATCAAAGTGCCTTTGTAGTTGTGTTATCTGATTTAGTAGACTGCACTCCTTATGTAACACCCCATAAATTTTTTGAACTAAGACTCGAACCTTTATTTGTAGTGAGTGAGATTTTTGCAAGGAATTTAAAATTTCTTGAGTGTTAAGGTCACTAGACGTAGCACCTTGAGTTCCAAAAAGAATCGAATTGGAAATAGCAAAATCTGAAATTTTGCAAGTTAAGCTAAGTATGAGTTTTGGGTCGACTTCAAACGATCATAACTCCTAGATCAGGATGATTTAGGTGTGCTACCAGATACCTTTGGAAAGGTCTTCGAATTATCTTTCTTACGCCACTGAGTTTGCTCAATTCCGAGCTTTGAGTAAAAGGTTATGACGGATTTACTAATGTCGCGCAAACCTGGCAGCAGCTCCGCGACGCGGAGCCAATACGGACCTCATTGCCTGGTGAAAGATCTTTCCGACTCCCAGCTCATTTTAATTATTTTTTTTACGGGTATTTTAGTCCTAAAAACCCTTAGGAGGTCATCTAAATTGCCCTAAACGTGTAGAAAATCAGTTTTCTTAAATCTAAACTCTCTCATTCACTCTAAGGATTCTACGCTCAAAGGATTCAAGAAACGCTAAGGCTAGGGTTTATCTTTCAAGACTTTCTTTCAAGTTGCTTCAAGAAAATGGTTCTTTCAGGTATGTAAGCTCCCATAGTGTTGGGTTTGTTCGCCCTCACGCCAATCATGTTTAATTCTATCCTTGAATTTGTTTTTGAGATTGAATTATTAAGTTCTTGAGTTTTAGCCATTATTGAATGTCTTTGAGTTCTTGAGGTTTGAGTTTTGCAAACGAGTTGAGTTCCTTGATAGATTTTATATGGGTTTCATTGAAGTCATTCTGGGTTTGTGAACTTGGTCGATAAAACTACTTTGGGTGCGAATTGAGTCGAGTTTGGGAGAGGAATAAAAGATCGGGCAGATAATTGCACTTAGGTCCGCGTCGCGGAGGCGCTTAAGTTTTCAGCATCCAGTCGGTCACCCCCCTCTCCGCGTCGCGGAGAGGATACGGAGTCCTCTGCCTCAAAAATATTTTAGCGACCAACAATGTAATTCCATCTCCACGTCGCAGCAGTGTTCTTTGATTTGGGTCTTCTCCCGTTCTTGTGATCAACTATCTTAACCCTCCTAAATCATTGAGAGGTCCTACATTCCAAAGCATAACCCTTGAATCCATAATTCAAATTCAAGGTAAAGTTAAAAGTTGAGTCTTGAGAGTTCTTTCGGACATTTTGAGAAAGTCCCTTTGAGTCATTTGAGGAGTCTTCTACAACTTCTAGTAATTTGTTTCAAGGCTCGACTAAGTGAGTAAGAGGTTGAGGAAAATGTGTTCATGAGTCTACTTTGTCATCACGAGATCTTTTCTATCATGAACCATAACTCTTGAATTCATAATTCACATTCAAGAGAGAGTTAAGAGTAGAGTTCAAGAAAGTCTTTGAGTTCAATTGTGAATCCTTTGAGATCCACCATCGATTTGAGTTAAGTTTTGAGAAGTAAGTATGAGAATGAATAGAGTCGTATACCTGAGTTCCTTCTTGATATTTTGACCCTTGAGTCCAGTCGTTCATTCCCATAACTTCTGCATGAACTCCATTAGTTTAGTATCTTTGAAAGGAGTAGTATCTTCAAGTTCTAAGTCTTGAGTATTAAGTTCCTAACCCTTCCGAGATTATAATCCTAATCATGGGACTATTACCTATTACCCATGAAGTCCATGAGTTGAGTTGTTCATGCCCATAATTCCGCATGACCATTATAAGTCGAACAAACTTGAGATGAGAAGTATCTTTGAGTCCTTGAGTTGAGTAGTTCATGCTCATAATTCCGCATGAACCCTCTGAGTTGAGCATTCTTGAAATTTGTAGTATCATTGAAGTTCTTGAATCCCAACTATTTGAGTCTATCTATGGTTATTGAAAACCTTGCATTGAGTCATTCAAGTACATAATTCGGCGTGAACCATATTTTTAAGAAGTCTTTTACAAACATTTTAACTTTGTTTTAAGACTTAAGTTTTGAGTTGAGTAAAGAGTAAAGAGTAAAGCTTGAAGTTCATTTTCTACAAAAGTATATGGGGACTAAGTATTCCCAAAGAGATTTAAAATGATTTATGGGAACTAAGTATTTCCAAGAGTAAATGTTTTCATATTTAAGATGAGAGGAAACTGAGATTTCCAAAAGAGTTTTGACTAAGAAAGGGAACATCGATTCCAAGAGAGCTTTTAAGCTAAGTTTTTGAATAATTATCGCAAACTAAAGAAAGAGTTTTGTTTTTAGAAATATATGAGCTAAGTATATTTTGGGAGTAGTATTGAGCATCGATATGGGGGCAAGTTTGAGTTCAGATAACTCACGTCCCCATAAACCATGTAGCCATCATGGGTAGAAAAGGGTCATACTTTTTAGATGAATCCTTTTCGCATAGACTAGTGGATCCACTTAGTAGTTCAGGTCCTATACCTTTGGCCGGGTATAGGATGCGCTGGCAGCGTGATGTAGATCGCTGTATCATCACTATAACTCTTAAGTGATGTTGTTGGTTAGAGAAACTCCCACAACAGAAATTGCATGGTTCCTCAATGGGTTCTGCTTAGTATGAATGGGGGTATGGGACTTCATTCATGCATTGCACAAGTAGACTTTGAGAGGGAGCATGGTATGTCTTTTATGAATTTATATTTATGAGTTGACTTCATGTTTTAAACAGTTTTCCTTTTCTTTATATTGCACTTGTTTTAAACTGCTTTATAATGAAATGTTTTCAGTTAAGTATTCATGAGTTGAGTATCCAGAGTTGTGTATTTCAAGTCGAGTATCATGTCTTTGATGTCGAGTATCTAATCTTTAAGTTGAGTATCTTATTCTTGGGTTGAGTGAGTTGAGAAAAGGTAAGTGTTTTTTTTTTTTATCAATATTCATGCTTATGTTTATGTTTTAGAATTCCTCTTGCATGCTCGTACATTTCACGTACTGAGCCATTTGGCCTGCATCTTCTCATGATTCAGATACAAGTATTCAGGATCATCAATAGGAGATTCGTTGATACATCCGGGAGTTCGAGTTAGCTATGGTGAGCCTCCTTGTTTCCAGAGGATTTCATTTACTTTTCAATTTAGTTAGGATGTCGTGGGTCTTGTCCCGACATCCATCTTTATCAGTTCGAGGCTTAATAGATAATCAGTATAGTTGAGTTGCCTATTTTATGGCGAGTTGAATATATTATTTTATTCAGAGTTTTTCATTTGAGTTAAAGCTTTGTATTTCAGTTTCATGAATTTTATTCAGTTTTTAAGCTTTGTATGATTGAGTTAGTCTTCCGCTTGTAGTCAGCCAAAATGAGGGTTCGCTTGGGGACCAACAATGGTTCTTGAGTGCCGGCCACGTCCAGGGTGTAGACTCGGGTCGTGACAAACTTGGTATCAGAGCATAGAGTTTAAGTGTCCTAGGGTGTCTATGAAGCCGTGTCAAGTAGGATCTTTTTTATGGTTGTGAGGGCCATACTTCTATAAATGAGGGACTGCAGACATTTAAGAAAAGTTTCCCTTCTTTCATACTCTTAATCGTGCAATAGAGCTATGTCATAGAGACTTATTCTAAGTCGTGCGTTTCTCAACATCATTCGACTACCCATCATACTAGAGGTGGTTGAAAAGCAGAGTCAGTTCTTTGTTGATGAGTTGTTCTTAGCAAGAGTTTTGAGGAAGTCATGAGACTTCATAGGGGTTTAAGAGAAGTCCAAGAGTAAGTGTTCAATTTCAGAGGAATGCACCCATATTCATTTGAATCATGCGTTTGAGCTAAAAGTAAGTTGTACTCTTTTCCTTAAGCCTTGTTTCAGCTGAGATCCTTATGAGGAAGTATGTTTAGATCTTGGGTAGTATTTTCACCCTGAAGGGTAACGTGAGTTATGAGATCATGAGCAGTAGTAGTGAAAGAGCCCAGAGTTAGAGGAAAGTATGTAGAGGTTTAGTAATCTAAGTAAGGGAGATGGTGTTGTGACAAGCTATGTTACTATAGTCATGTACCTAGTAAGTTAGTAATGAGGAGTTTTCCCTTATGGGTAGACTAAGAAGTGATGAGTTGTGAAGATTCCATCATAGGAGGTAGAGTGTGTTGTAGCTAGAAAGGAGTTGGTGATGAAGTATCATTGTGTAGGAAATGACTAAGTGTAAGTGGTGAATAGAAGAGAAAGAGTATTCATGAGGTTATAGATCTAAGCTAGGCTTATGATTTTGAGGGAGAGCCCATAATATTCAAAGTGTAATAGAACTAATTAGGCATTGATGTATAGTGAATAACTGAATAATACTTAAGTTGTGAAGGGAAATATGACAGTAAATTATAAGTATGAATACTAAGAGGTGAAGGTTGGCTATTTATCATAAGGTCCTAGTGGACGAGTGTTTCTGAATTTGTATCTAGTAGTTGTAAGTTAGTATAGTAAGCGAGCAATCATATTGATATTCGGGTTTAGTCATAAATATTAAGCTTGAATTCGAGATGAGTGTCATGATCAAAAGAATGGCAACATTAGGGTGATGATGTTAGTCTTGAGATTTAATCTAGAAGACTTGACATAGAGTAGGTGAGGAATTGAGGTGATTAGCTGCAATAGATATGAGCGGTACAAGTGAGAGACCCTAACATTTAGATAAGGGCAGTGAAGTGTGGCTAAGTCACATGAGTAACAAGAGCATTAGGAGGTGTGCCGAGATGGAATGTTACCAGATGAGGTTCCAATTAAGTTATGATTTTCCATGTGTGCCTAGATATCATAATTGAGTTGTTAATGTGGAATAGGTCCATAGATTTCAAGTGTTAGCTTTAGACCTAAGGGGGAGATGATAAGAGGAGAAATCAGGTCAAGTGTTGAGAATTTCTTAAGGAGCTGGTTAGTAGGAGTCCATGGAGTTGTTAGAGTACTAAGATTG
The DNA here is from genome assembly GCA_029582565.1 of Solanum infundibuliforme. Lineage (NCBI taxonomy): Eukaryota > Viridiplantae > Streptophyta > Magnoliopsida > Solanales > Solanaceae > Solanum > Solanum infundibuliforme. The sequence goes on along the minus strand of JAJOOG010001491.1, from coordinate 2,063 downwards.
AATGTGGTGGTAAAGAGTAATAGTTTGAGATGAGATTCCCTATAGAGAAGTATAGAATCCGAACTTAAGGATTTGGGTTAAGCTTGAATATAGTAAGAGCAGACCATTAGACTCAGACCTTAGTAAGAGTAACCCATTCTATACCAGTCCAGTCGTCATTCGAGGACGAATGATCCCAAGGGGGAGATATTGTAACACCCCAGAATTTTTTTGAACTAAGTCTTGAACCCTTATTTGTAGTGAGTGAGATTTTTGCAAGAAATTTAAAATTTCTTGAGTGTTAAGGTCACTAGACGTAGCACCTTGAGTTCCAAAAGAACCGAATTGGAAATAGCAAAATCTGAAATTTTGCAAGTTAAACTAAATATGAGTTTTGGGTCGACTTCAAATGATCATAACTCCTAGATCAGGATGATTTAGGTGTGCTACCAGATACCTTTGGAAAGGTCTTCGAATTATCTGACCAACGCCACTGAGTTTGCTCAATTTCGAGCTCTGAGTAAAAGGTTATGACAGATTTACTAACGTCGCGCAAACCTGGCAGCAGCTCCGCGACCCGGAGCCAACACGGACGTCACTGCCTGGTGAAAGATCTTTCCGACTCCCAGCTCGTTTTGATTATATTTTTTAGGGGTATTTTAGTCCTAAAAACCCTTAGGAGGTTATCTAAATTGCTCTAAACGTGTAGAAAATCAGTTTTCTTAAATCTAAACCCTCTCATTCACTCCAAGGATTCTACGCTCAAGGGATTCAAGAAACGCTAAGGCTAGGGTTTATCTTTCAAGACTTTCGTTCAAGTTGCTTCAAGAAAATGGTTCTTTTGGGTATGTAAGCTTCCAGACTGTTGGGTTTGTTCGCCCTCACGCCAATCATGTTTAATTCTATCCTTGAATTCGTTTTTGAGATTGAATTATTAAGTTCTTGAAAAATTCTTGAGTTTTAGCCATTATTGAATGTCTTTGAGTTCTTGAGGTTTGATTTTTGGAAATGAGTTGAGTTCCTTGATAGATTTTATATGGGTTTCATTGAAGTCATTCTAGGTTTGTGAACTTGGTCGATAAAACTACTTTGGTGCGAATTGAGTCAAGTTTGGGAGAGGAATAAAAGATCGGGCAGATAATTGTACTTAGGTCTGCGTCGCGGAGGAGCTTAAGTTTTCAACATCCAGTCGGTCACCCCCCTCTCCGCGTCGCGGAGAGGATACGGAGTCCTTTGCCTCAAAAATATTTTAGCGACCAACAATGTAATTCCATCTCTGCGTCGCACCAGTGTTCTTTGATTTGGGTCTTCGCCCGTTCTTGTGATCAAGTATCTTAACCCTCCTAAATCATTGAGAGGTCCTACATTCCAAAGTATAACCCTTGAATCCATAATTCAAATTCAAGGTAAAGTTAAAAGTTGAGTCTTGAGAGTTCTTTCGGACATTTTGAGAAAGTCCCTTTGAGTCCTTTGAGGAGTCTTCTACAACTTCTAGTAATTTGTTTCAAGGCTCGACTAAGTGAGTAAGGGGTTGAGGAAAATGTGTTCATGAGTCTACTTTGTCATCACGGGATCTTTTCTATCATGAACCATAACTCTTGAATTCATAATTCACATTCAAGAGAGAGTTAAGAGTACAGTTCAATAAAGTCTTTGAGTTCAATTGTGAATCCTTTGAGATCCACCATTGATTTGAGTTACGTTTTGAGAAGTAAGTATGAGAATGATAAGAGTTGTATACCTGAGTTCCTTATTGATATTTTGACCCTTGAGTCATGTCGTTCATGCCCATAACTTCCGCATGAACTCCATCAGTTAAGTATCTTTGAAAAGAGTAGTATCTTCAAGTTCTATGTCTTGAGTATCGAGTTCCTAACCCTTCCGAGATTATAATCCTAATCATGGGACTATTACCTATTACCCATGATGTAACGACCCTAAAAATGAACTAGTGAAACTAGAGCCTCACATGTGAGTTTGGAGTTGAGAACTTGATGAAATGATGAGAAATGACAGTGACGTCCAGAAACTAGTCATTTGAACTAGTGAGTTGTAAGGGTCAACTTTAAATGGTCATATCTTTT